>JALIZF010001772.1:290000-480000 GCA_029948255.1 Telmatactis stephensoni
TCGTCCAAACGAGTTGACAAAGTTAAAGACGCAATCAAATTCTTTATCTTGCGATGGATGATTCATAGTTAGAATGTCCAGTTCCTAAAGAACAATAAAGAAAAAATCTTTTAAATTGCAAATGGATTTACTTAGATGTAAGGGAGGAACAAGCTTCGCCCCTTCATGATTGGCAGATCAGAAAAATCCAAAATCCAAAGTTTAAATTCTTTGTTGGTCGCGATCAGGCGTTTTCGCAGTAATGGCCTTAGAAGTTAGACTTTCTTCCGCGTTTGCATTTTCCTTTTTTGGTATACTTGCTCGGCAATACCCAGAGCCTGCGTTCCTTCTGGTCAGTGCCAAGGAACAAAAGGATTTGGCCGCGACACTTATTTGGCGCACTCTGATGGTTGGCAGAACGGCAAAGCGGAAAAAATGTTATGCTGTTTTTTCATACTTTTTTTCATTAACTAGCAATGATACATCAAAAATTAAACTGAAAGCACTACATATTTGCTATAAAACCTGTGGCAAAACTTTGTCAAGTCGCAGTAAAGCTCCTCCGAGATATTTACGAAAGCGATGTTTTTCATTTCTGCTGATCAAATTGCCACCTCTCCCAAAGTACAGGGCATCAGACCCCTGTACTATCACTACAATCAGGAATCTTAAAACTGTACGCATTATGAAATTGAATGGATGAATGAATGAACGAATGAAAAAAGGAAATACAATAAATGCTAAAAATTAGAAGCCATTTGATTGACTGATGATAAAAAGTGAATAGATGAGCAATACTGGCTAAGAAAGTCTCAATGAATAATACATGAAATTAAGTCTGAGTGAATGACTGATAGAACTAGAGAAAGTTTGAGTGAAAGAACAAAGGAAGTCTGAATGAATGACCGGATAAAAAGCCCTTCTTCCTCCCTCGTTTTTTCTTGACGTATCCCTCTCCACATAGGTTTATGGAGGCCGCTATGTTAATATATATTTTGTTATATAAGTGTTTTATGTATGTCAATTTTTTCTTGTTCGTTGTTGGGGGCAACCTTGCCGGGACCTCTTGAGTCCGTTAGTTGCTCCCTCACTTAGTTTAACTGTATTGTTATGTATTTGTGTATTTTCATTTTTTTTCTCTTGTTATTGTAAACTCATGTTAACTAAGTGGAAGCTTCTAAATAAATAAAAATAAATAAAATAAAAGAACGCTCGAAGTTTTTCCAGTTCACTTAGTTAAATTTTTCTTTTAAACACCAGAGACTTACAAAATGCGGAGGAAGGGGAATACAAGCCTATTCATTAGTTGTTCAACTGTAAGAAATCTATTCGAAGAACCAAGCGAATTCAGTGCCACAGGCCATTTCAGGGATTACTAATCACCTATTGTCTAAAGAGATTTTGTAACCTCTGGTGGGAAAGATTTTTTGACTTTTTCTCCCTCTACTTTTTAAGCAAATTTCCCCCTTCTCCCTCCTTTTTTCGTATTTCTCCCTCGTTTCTACTCTTATCCAGCCCCCCCAAATTAAACTAATTTTTATCTGTTTCATTTCTCCCTCTTTTAGATCTAACTTCTCCCTCTCCCTTTTGTAGATATGATCTAACGAACAATTGTCTCGAAGACCTTTTTTGCCTATAATGATCTACTGTCTGGATCTATGGGTCTAACTATATGCCTGTCGTCTATAGACTAAACTATAGAGTTTTTACCGTAAAGAATTAACGAAAAACTGATATTTATCGAAATATTTCAACCAATCATAGTGCTCGTACCATTTTGGTGACGATCAAAAACCGTTCTCGACCAATCAAAGTGCGGTTTTTATCACTGATTGTAATTATATATTAAACTCCAGTTTTTTTACATAATAGGATGAAAGTAAATTGCGAAGAAAAGAAAAAGTGGAAACTTTAGATCACTTTGGATTTTAGATCATTCTATATCAGCGGATTTACTGACAAAACCGTTTAAAGACTTAATGAATGGAATTGTCACTCGGAAAGATGTTAGCAATAAATGTATGCTTTATCGAGTGTGAAATAAAGACTTTAAGGTGTTTCAAAGTAGTTGTTGACGCGCTACACCTCTCATTTTAAATTCGCGATTTCATGGACTTCTTCTCGTCGGATCAAAATATCCTTTGGACCAATTATCAAGCAAAGATTGCATTTTTGAATGATAGTAATTTTAAGTCAATCCGTGTTTTTACAGCAAAGATAATCAATGATCGTTTAAATCAGTCTTTCTAAAATATCTCCCGTTTACGATGAGCTTTTGAAAAACAAAAACATAGGCCTAAAACTTCACATTCATGCACACATACTTATAGTAAAATCAGAGAGTTTAAACAGAGCGATTTCGAGTACTAGACGCAAACATTTTTTATGCGTATTTTGCGTCGCAAAAACTAAGGTATAGCTTGTCATGCAGAAGAGAAATACTCGGCGCTCAAACATATGCGCCAAAATACTGAAAACACGTTGCTATATTGTTGTTCTTTCTCTCTGGTAAATTGCACTGGTTTAAGTGTTCATTTGGCGGAGTTATGATTTTTCTTCTGATAGTATGTGGGATTCACTAGCTGCGACAACTTTAACTTTCAAGCGGCGTAAGAGATATCTCTTCAAGTCATCACTGTTTAGAGCCCAAAATCACGGATATACTTACTCAAAGTATCATAAAACACGCAGAAGAAATTTATTAAATTTGATGTAAAGCAACATTTTTAAATTTCACTTGAATACAGTGTTTCAAACGCGCCGGAGTAGAATCAAACCCGTGTGTACAAATGCATGACGATGGCGTGATGCTTGCTAATTATGTCATGCTACATTCCTTCGCGCCCGTGTTACGACGCATTTGCATATAGTGCCTTTACACTAATTGTCTCGCCTTTGACTTCACCAATTTCGAGTTTTGTGTGATCCTTTCAGTATAGTTCCTAGTTCAAATAAAACCGCGGTATGCAAATGCGTCGTAACACGGGTGCGAAGGAATGTAGCGCGACATAATTAGCAAGGATCACGCCATCGTCATGCATTTGTACACACGGGTTTGATTCTACTCCGGCGCGTTTGAAACACTGTATTCAAGTGAAATTTAAAAATGTTGCTTTACATCAAATTTAATAAATTTCTTCTGCGTGTTTTATGATACTTTGAGTAAGTGTATCCGTGATTTTGGGCTCTAAACAGTGATGACTTGAAGAGATATCTCTTACGCCGCTTGAAAGTTAAAATTGTCGCAGCTAGTGAATCCCACATACTATCAGAAGAAAAATCATAACTCCGCCAAATGAACACTTAAACCAGTGCAATTTACCAGAGAGAAAGAACAACAATATAGCAACGTGTTTTCAGTATTTTGGCGCATATGTTTGAGCGCCGAGTATTTCTTTTCTGCATGACAAGCTATACCTTAGTTTTTGCGACGCAAAATACGCATAAAAAATGTTTGCGTCTAGTACTCGAAATCGCTCTGTTTAAACTCTCTGATTTTACTATAAGTATGTGTGCATGAATGTGAAGTTTTAGGCCTATGTTTTTGTTTTTCAAAAGCTCATCGTAAACGGGAGATATTTTAGAAAGACTGATTTAAACAATCATTGATTATCTTTGCTGTAAAAACACGGATTGACTTAAAATTACTATCATTCAAAAATGCAATCTTTGCTTGATAATCGGTCCAAAGGATATTTTGATCCGACGAGAAGTCCATGAAATCGCGAATTTAAAATGAGGTGTAGCGCGTCAACAACTACTTTGAAACACCTTAAAGACTGATTAAGATTATAATGGTAAAGTAGCTTGCGTTATTTCATGATAATCTTTCTACAAATGAATCATGTTAATTCGATCCTTAAAGCAATCCAACAACAAAATTAGCTACCGCAAAACTAAATTCCACTCAGTAAAAACTACACTGGTTAGCAATCTGGGATTCTTTGAAAGTAACTTAACAAAAATTGTGATGCAAATCTTAATTATGAAAATCAAAGAGCTCAAACAGATTGGACTTACTTGATTGCAAATAAGAAGTTGATAAACTTTTGAAATTTGCCTTGTCTTCTTGATTCTAGCGCTTTGCTGAGAATGAAGACTACTTTGATCACATTATTCATGCGCACTGCGCGCGGTGGCATTTGATTGGCTGATTTGCGATGACACCTATGACACGCTATTCAGTAACCCAAAAAAAGTTCAAATTCAAAAAACTAAAATCTTTAACATCTGATATTACTAGGAGAATCTAAAGTAAACTCTTTGTTGGTCTCTGTGACACATTATTTTGAGATATCTATTTATTTTCTCAGCAAACACCATCCATCTGAATGATCTTTTGTATCCAAGACATACATACACAAATACTATATTCGTCCTTAAAAAGGCTTCAGTTCAGAAGAAAGGTTATAATAGATAAATATATAAATATATAAATAGATATAAATTAAGATAAAATTAACTGTTATATACATGGAACTAAATACGAATTAAATACAAAAACGCTCAAACGTATTAAAGCTAATCAGTTTTATCCTACGAGCAAAGGACCTGTTCTCTGAATTAATCCAGCAGAGAACAAGTCTCAAACTCTATCATGTAAAAGTAAGACAATAGTTCATTCACAGTAACATGCTAAAGTTTTCAAGTGAAATGTAAGATAATAGTTCATTTACGGTGAAGCGGTAAAGTTTTTCAAGAATTGAAGTGTTTTATTGTCTGTCATGTGAAAGGCATCATTTCCGTCGTCTGGCCACTCGAGTCAAATTTTTCCGTTTTTTCGTAAAAAAATTAAGCCGCTCGCTGATCGGCTATTCATTTTATCGCCATAGAAACCACCAAAGGAATACCAAAGGTTGATTTTGATTGGCTCTCACATAGACAGATTGTGACAGATTATGACAGGAATGTTTGACAGGAAATGATTACCAAAGGGAGGCTTTCGGTTACAATCGGAATCGGAATTCACAAGTTCAGAAAAAACTGCACATTGGAGATGCTTGACGACCAAAAACAACGTCAACCCGAAGTAAGCGGCTAAAAATTCACATTTTTATAATTTGTTTTAGATGTCTTACAATGCTTCAATGGCCATGAAATGTGTACGATTAAGAAACAACTAGGTGAAAACGCTGATACTGAAATTTAAAAAAGATCATTGAGGGAATCGCAAGTTTTCCAGCCTTTTCTTATAAAGGTAAGTGTAACGATAAACAAAAGATGAAAAGGCGCAGCTCTATCAACTTGACCTAAATTCGTATTTCTCAAAATTGCTCAAAGAAATTTTGCCTTCTATTGTCAAGTTAACTAAATGCTTGGAACTATTTACTTTTTGGTGCGTAAAAGGGCAAGCGCGTTTTATTCGAAAACGCTTCCATAGACATCTTTTAAACATAGTAACAGCGGAGAACTTCATCTGGATTCTATGAACCAATAAACGCGTGGTTTTGTACAAAACTTTATTTTGTCTAAAAATTTCGTGCTTGTGAAAACAGCAATGCCGTCACCATGAATCACTGGTAGCTCCGATCATAATGATTTAAGCGTCAAAAGAAAACTTGAAACTATGCCTAGACTTGCTGTGAATTTGTTTTGAAATAAGGTTTGTGGCCGCGACGCATTTTGCGATCAAACAGCGGAGGTGCGCCTCAAACAAAGGCCTACTCCGGGTCCAAAAGACGGCTTAAGCCGCCTTAAGCCACCCTAAGCCGCCTTAAGTTGGCTTAAGCCACTTCAAGCCGCCATAAGCCACTTTAAGTATAGAAGTCAAAAATCACATACATGTAAGTAGATGTAAAAGTTTTTTTGATATTGAATGATTAAATTAAAATACTACTACAAAACTACTTTATCCCAACCGACAATTTCAGTTTTTGGGCTTTTCTGATCCACCAATCATGCAAAGGGGCAATGAGCAACAACATTTGTCCACTTCTGGGACAAGGAAGGTCTGCGAAAGCCTGCTTCCTTCCTTACACATGATGGATGGCTCAGAAAAACTAAATCCAACTGAAAGTTAGCCTGTGTACAGCCGTTTCCCACCCCTCCCCCCCTACGGGGAAAAACGGGGAGGGAACGTCTGTGAAACGGCGTTCTTAATCGTGTTCCAGGTCATAAATTTGCATATGTAATTAGTTATTTACATACAGAGAAAATGAAGATTTTCGAAGAAATAATGAATAATAGCGGGTTTACAACCCTTTATTTGAGTCTTTTAAATCTTTATAAACACTGAGTTAGTGACCAGAGCAGAGAGAAATGTAAGAGAAATAGTTTATTGTTTGTTGTTTTGTTCGGTGCAAGACAAATGTCGGCAGACTCAGTTGTCGAGTCCAATCGACCCTGAACCTCGCTAAAAAAGTCCTAAAAATGTCATATAATCAAAGCAGTCAAATCATGTTTTCATGCACTTTTACTGCTGTGTACTTACTGAATATTTTGATGACTATTTTTGCTCTAGATTTTGGTCCGATTCGAATGACATGCCTACAAAGCCGTCGGGTTTCACACAGACTTCGGCTTTTGATAGATGTAATTAAGAACAAAATAGAAGCCTTTGACACCCAGGAGTGAAATTGCCATGTCCAGGAATGTTTTCCTTGATATATTTTCGATGTAAATAGAGAATTAAGCAGTAAAACGGTGTTTGCTTTAGTTCGTTGAAATGGGGGTTCATTGAAATTCGATCGGCAAAACGATAACAACCAATCAGATTTGTCCTCAAAATCTTGAGAACCTCACGTGACCACGGAACACGATTAAGAACGCCGTTTCACAGACGTTCCCTCCCCGTTTTTCCCCGTAGGGGGGGAGGGGTGGGAAACGGCTGTACACAGGCTAACTGAAAGTTTGAAAATGTTGATCACGATGCAGGGGTTTTTACAGAAATGTTTACTGAACATATACATGGTACGATTTCTTGCTGTATTGAAATCTATTGTATACTGCACTATATTGTTTAAGTTGGACCCTTAGTATTTATGTTTTTGTGGAATCATGTAGACTGTGTCCCCTACACGAAGATGTAGCAAAGATATATTATGGATATCTGATATATTTGATGTAAGAAATTATAACATTTGTTTAAAGATGCATGGCATAAGGTAATGAGCCATAAATATTCTCACTGAAGACCTGCAATAAACACTTACTTGTTACAGTTCTTAACTCTGAATCTAATTCCTAATTTCCTAATTTCCTTTCATTCAAAAATCAATTTCAAATTGTCTGAGATTGAATTACTTCATGTCTATGACAACATGGAAACTTATTATATTGTTTTAAGATAAGGATTGTGGATGCTGGAAGTTTACAAAATATACAGATCAAAGCAAGGAAAAATAATAATTCAAATTATGAGACAAATACAAGAATAAAAATTGAAGGTCCATATAATATTCAGTTGAGACTTAGACACTTGGACATTCAAAGTCCAACATTTCAGGAAAATCAATATTGTTTCTTTTTCTTCAAGTCAGTAAATTTTATCATTTCCCAATCACGTATTACAAGGATTTCTACTGGCAATATTAAACTTTAATACTGTATTATATTAAAAAATATCACTGCTCAAATATAAATTATAAAATTGTATTCTTAAATTATATTCACATTGAGCCGTGGTTCTTAAGGTATTTTTCAGTTTACAATTACTCTTTCTCGTAAATTGAATCTTAATGGAGTTTATCTTTACAAATATGACTTATAACTTCGTTTATTTGCACAGTCAAGCTTGGTGTGAAAATTATACACATATAATTAAGCAGTTCTTGTTTCAGTAAGTTTCATGGATGTTAGAAATGTATGGCATTCAAGCTTACCAACTCTCCTGTTCACGGATTCATTCCCCATTCATTTTCTTTCTTTTATTGAAAAGTGCAGGCAGCGAAAGGAAATCCATAGCTTCATCTAACTCTACTTGCATTCGACTCATGTCATCCGCCATTTTTAGTACAACTCGTTCCCAGTCTACGTAACCCACAGGAAGCCCAACTCTGCAATCAGTAACAGTCGTATTGCAGGGGATGCCGGGTAAAATGTAAGATGGCGGCTACCGAAGTGATTTTAGCTGTTGCAAGACTGTTTTTTAAAATAATGTTAGACACAAATACCAAGGAAGTCTGGTCATAGTAGCGATCCAACAAAGAACTATGGATCGAAGTCCCGAAGGCAAGGGGAGAAGCCGAGAATGAAAACCAAAGTACAAGAATTATTGTGAAGTTAACTTCCAGAAGCAAAGCTGATAACTAGTGGCCATTAATCGCCATTTTTGCATCCGAAAGACTTTGGTTTGCGGGTCAAAGTATGATATTGCAGTGCTTAGTTTGTTCGCCGATGGATTAATACAAGTTAAGATTCCAGAGAAGGTGGATTCCAGAGAAGGATAAAGTCCTGTTCAACAGAGTGGAAAAGTTGATGGAAAATCCAAATTTGCAAGTAAGCTTGAACAAGGCATCGTCAAAAAAATTGACTGAAACATTTGAAAGAATCGACATTTCTATTGAATGTTGTGTGAAACATTAAACTTAGCAGTGACCTACTAAATCATAAATCCAGCACTGTAAAAAGGAATCACATATTTTAAAAGCAAATAAACTAATATATGTCCATGAGGAAAATGCTTCCCCTTAAATCAAAATGCTCTTATCTTATAAAGTAAATAATTATTTAATAATTATATTAAAATTGTTTATTACAAAATTATTTTATATATTTCTATAGGTCTACATTGCATTTTAATATTTGCCTTTTTCATACAGTACACAAACAAGATGTTCAACACTGCATTGAAGGATGACATGTGTGATAAGTTATGCATATACCATAGAATTCATAATCAGGATGATTCTCTGACCAGTTTTACTCATAATTTAGATTTCCAATCAAAATCTTAATGGCTTACACATCAATTGAATAAAAACAGAAAACCTAAAATTGTGCTAATAACAGTTTTAATAACAATTATAATAGTTTAACAGGTTAAAGGACTATATTTATAAACAATTTCAATACTTTATTAAATGTCAAACTGCTAAGTTAAGGTAAAAGCTTACTGATAATTGACTTGCATATTTATTGACTTACCAACATACAGTTTGGCATACAATACCATATTGTATGCCAAACTTCTACGATAGGGTACAAGCTTACTTTCTTATTGAATTACTGACATACAGTAATAACTTTCCATTTTAATGTGTAACAGGCTTAAATAAGGTGTAATGTAGACTAGTACTACATTTTTTATCATTGTGAGTACAATGTAATGATGTTCTTGATTGCATTTAATTGTCTTAAGCCACCTTAAGATGCCTTAGGCTGGCTTAAGCCGCCCTAAGCCACACTAAGACGCGGGCAAATTTTCCCTCAAAAATCCTTAAGCCGCCTTAAGCCGCCCTTAGCTGTGGCAGCTTAAGGCGTCTTTTGGGCCCGGAGTAGGCCTAAACAAAACCCAGTCGAGCCACCTCAAAAGCGGGATTTAGTTTTGCAGTAGCTAATTCTTGTGTTTGGATTACTTTAAGGATCGAGTTAACATGATTAATTTTATGTTTTCCTCTGTCTATGCCACTCAAAGCTATAAAGCTTATTCTGAAGCTCGTTTACTGAGCAAGGCAATAACTCAACACACCTAAGTTTGGAGTGTTATGGCTTTGGGCTAAGGGACCCACAGCCGCTTTATTAAAACATCCAACATAAAATACATCATGTTAAAATACGATATGAAGTGGATGTACGAAATCTAGACTTACCCCAATAAAGGTGAGGGCATGGAAACGCTAGATGGGGTTGGATACATCAAGACAACACGAGGGAGGCATGGGGAGGAGGAGGAGGAGGAGTGCAAAATTAAAGCTACAAGCTTCTGTAAAGTCAAGATCAGAATGAATCACTTCGTCTGACATCTCAGGTGTTGTGCTTTCTCCAATTTGGGGGGGGGGGGGGGAGAAGGGTCACTCCAATTGCTACTACAGAGAATAATTTAAGAATTTTAAACGGTCGAACAATTGGCGACTGGTCTGGAAAAAAGACATGTTTTCAATATAATGGTAGCAGTCTTGTTGATTATGTGATAGCATACCAAGAATTGTTAAAAAATGTCCAGTATCTAAAACTTCATCACCTCAGGCCTCACTTATCGGATCATTGCCAATTATCATACAGTATAAATGTAAATCAAAATCTTATAGACAAAAATCCATTGGAGGATCAAGACTGCATCGAGGGAATTCATAAAAGATTGATCGCTAACGAAGAAGCCAAATCTAATATCCCAGTTTTATTGTCGAATGAGTACGCAGAAAAATTAGGTAGACTGTTTGATGAAACTGAGGTCAAAACAAAGCTGTCAGTTAACTCTCTCGTTTGCGGGTTCTCTGACACTTTGCAAGAATTGAGCATAAAAGCAGGTTTTAAATACTCTAAAGGAACAAATTTTGAACCTAACAATAACCCGTGGTTTGACCACGAGTGTAAATCGGAAAAACGAAACCTCACTCAAATGGGTAAAAAAGTCTGTAAGGACCCACAAAACAAAGAAATGAGCAATTGCTTAAAGACGAGAAAGAGAAAATTCAAAAAACTATGCAAATATAAGAAGAAAACGTACTTTGAATCAAAAATTAAAGAAATGGATTTTAAGAATCCTAAAGATACTTGGAGGCAAGTGAAAAAACTTTTTAGCTTCAAAGATCAGAAATCTTCGGCCTCAAAAGTAGAAATGAAAGAGTTCTATAAGCTATTTAAGAATCAAAACTCAAAAGTACATCAAAACATAGATAGTCCGCAAACAATAGATCAATTCATAACTATGAATGACAACCAAGATCCACACCTTAATTCAGAAATATCAACTCAAGAAATTTCAGACGCTATAAAAAGACTTAAAAATGGTAAATCACCTGGTAGAGACAACGTTCTGAATGAGGTATTGAAATATGGTGAAGAATACCTTACCACTCCATTAAAACGGTTGTTTGATATAGTGTTTAAATCAAACCATTTTCCTGAAGAATGGAGTTATGGTTTTATTATACCAATTAATATTTAAAAAAGGAGACCCAAGTCTTGCGGAAAATTACCGAGGCATAACTTTGTTATCATGTCTCGGGAAATTGTTTACACAAAATTCTTAACAAAAGACTTGAATATTATTTAGAAACTAATGAGATATTACCCAGTGAACTATGTGGCTTTAGAGCTAAAACCAGTACAATTGACAATATTCTAATTCTTAAAACATTGGTAGATAATAACGTGAAAAGCAAAAAGCAAAAAACAAAAATTATCTGTTTCGTGTTTTGTGGATTTTAAAAAGGCATTTGACGCGATTCCGAGAGATAATCTTTTTGAAAAATCAGGAAGATTGGGATATCAAGGTAACTTTTATGCTGTGCTCACCTCCTTGTATTCCAATGACAAATCAGCAGTGAAAATTGATGAAACGTTACGAAGAGTTTCAAATGTTACAAAGGAGTTAAGCAAGGGTGTATGTTATCTCCCACACTATTTAATATATTCTTACATGATTTACCAGAAGTTCTCAATGATGATGCGTCGAACCTAACAGTGGTAACTAACTATAGAATAAAAGGTCTTGTATATGCAGATGATTTAGTTTTGATCTCACAAGCAAAATTGGGTGTTCAACATTAATTAAACAAGCTACAATATTTTTGTGATGTTTAAAAAATATGTACTAATTTGGACAAAACTAAAATTATGGTTTTTAACAACAGTGGCAAAAGAATGAACAATTTTGAGTTCTATCTTAATAAAACTAAACTTGAGAATGTGAAAAGCGATAAATATCTAGGATTAAACTTTAATACTTTTGGAACTTTTAACAATGCAAGAGAAGAATTAAAGAAGATTGCGTTAAAAGCACTATTTAAACTTAGAAAAGATCTTGGAGGTCACTTTAAAACAGATATTTCCCAAACACTAAAACTATTTAACTCTCTAATTAAACCTATTCTGTTATATGGAAGTGAGGTTTGGGGTGTTAATATCAAAGAAAACATAAACAACGAACCTGCAGAAGCAGTACATATAAAGTTTTGTAAAATGTTACTAGGAGTAAACAAATGGGCTTCAAACAATGCATGCAGATCAGAACTAGGTTTATTCCATGTAAGAGTAAGTGTGAGATTAAGAGCTATAAAGTTTTGGATTAATATTGTCACCTCTGATCAAACAAAATTATCGTACGTGACTATTCAAGATTGTGGTGTTGACAACATTCTATCTATTCAACATTCATGTAATTGGTAGTGAAAAAGTTAAATTAATTCTAAACAAATTAGGCTATAGCTTTGTATGGCAGCAAAAAATTGACAAAACGAGAGGAAAAATATTAACAAGACAAATAAAGCAGAGACTGGAGGACATTGAAATACAAACCTGGTATGGGGAAATTCATGATGACACGGGGAGGAAAGACACCCAAAAAAACAAACTCAGAACTTATAGAACTTTTAAAGAAACCTACCAACAGGAAAGTTACCTGAAAGAGGTCAGCAATATCAAACATAGAATAGCACTTACTAAACTTAGGATTAGTAATCATTGTTTAGAAATTGAAAGAGGGAGATATTCACGCCCATATGTTAAACCAGAAGAAAGAATATGTCCTCTCTGTAAATATGAAAGTGAAGATGAGAAACATTTTCTTCTCAGATGTTCCTTTTTCTCAACAAAGAGAAAGGAAATGTTTGAGAGGATTTGTACTATTACGAAGAAAAAAATGAATTTCTTAGTGAAGACGAAAAATTTCATTACATAATTAATCCACGTAAATTAATACAAAAATTCACAGCAAAATATATTTATGATTGTTTTCAAATTAGAAAAACAGTAGTATAAAATAACATCAAGTACTCAACTGTTATGAGACATGAAACACAAGTGATATTATCCTACTAGCAGAGCCTTCTTTAAAGACTGCTCGCAGGATAAAAGCAAAGTAAGCTTAAAGAAATTATAGTTTAGATTATATATTGTTCTTTTATTTAATTATTCTTTTATTAGCATATATCTGATTTACTTGTAAGGGTAAAAAGAGCTAATAAAAATGTCTGTCTGTCTGTCTACTACCCCAGTACCCCATACGACCGACCTCACATGTATGAATGCTCCTACATGATCTAAGATTACAACAATTACATAATGCCTCTAGATAATGCTCAAATAAATACAGCCAAGAGAAAACATAAAAATCCTATTTGCGCACAAATATTCCATTTAATTTATGGACGATTATTATGAAATAACGCAAACCGCCTGTAAATTCTTAAACTTCTTGTCAGAAAATTCCGTTGATATAAAATCCTTCATCCCCCCCCCCCCCCCTTTTTTTCCGCATTCTTCCAATTACTTCCCTCCTAGGGGAGGACGCATTGTTTACGTTTTTCCTCATTTGCGTAATATCGAATTTCAAGCTATAGACAAACAGACTCTAGAAATGAGAAGAAGGCATCGCTCTTAGCAATACCTGAAATTCTTAAGGTGGCCCGTAATCGCGTCTTTTTATATCAAAACCTTCTCCGATTTCTGAGAAATTTGCAGCCATTTGTCTACAAGCTTTGAAATTTGTACCGGTGATTATTTTTCTGCGAATTATTAGATCAAATAGTTTTTAAAAGTAGCCTTTTGAGAAAAATTGGTCGTAAATCCAAAATTCTAAGGTGAATTTTTTTTCCTATTTCATTATTCCAGTATAAAGGCATAGAGAACTACATACAACATGTATCGCGCCAATTTAATCCTTAGAAGTTGCGATACAAAATTTGCGCTGCCTGCTACGACGCAAAATTATGTAGTCAAAACTACCGCCAAAATCTCAACAAAATTTCAAAAACAGCGAGAACCATATCTGCTATAAGAAAGACAAATGCCTATTGTAACTTGTGAAAAAAATATGGAGATATGAGAAGCTAAACGCCAATGTTATCCTCAAGCAAACTTGGGGAGTTTTTGTGACCACGAGGTGAACGTTGCGAATTTGTATTACTACGACTTCTACAAATTCTGTCGAATTGTTTCGTGAAATGTTCTAGGTATGGGATATCGATAGAACAAGATGTTAACATACCTGTTGCCAAGTGTCGTTGTCTTTGCTGCACTATGTATAATGTAACGTGCCGGTCTGGGTTCGGCGAAGCGAAGTCAATAAGTACGACTTAGATCGGTACTCAAGAAGCTTTATTATAGACCGTGTTTACAACTCCGGACTTAACTGATTTACAAGCATTTGGGACCTTTATTTATACTAGTTCTAAGCTATTTCTAGAAGGTGATTACATGGTTTATTGCTACATTATTTACGTGAATCTTACGTGAGTTCTACGCCCAGTTTTCGTAATTATTACATACGTGATTGCAGACGTAAAATGGGAGCGTTATCTAGTCCGTTGACAGATATCCAACAGAAAGCTATTGCGTGACTCGTTACAATAATTCAGTAAGCTTCAAAAGTAAGCAACTACAAGTCAACGTCGAGTTAACGTCGAGTCAAAGTCGAGTCAACGTTTCAAGGTGAAGCCCTCATGGTTTGTTAATTTATTCAAAACAACACCTTACTATCTGTTGCAAAATTCCACACGGGATTTAGACTCAGAAGCAATTATATTCAGAGAACTACTGTCTTTATTCCTAGCCTGTGAACAGGCTCTCTGGGGGAGGGGGAGAGGAAGGAAAGGGAAAGGAGAAGGGGAGGGGAGGGGAGGGGGCGGGAAGACGGGAAAGGGGAGAGCCTGTAAGCATCCTTTGGAGAAAACCGTTCCGCCCCCAACTAATTTATTCAAAGTCACGCAAGAAAGGTCACAGTTGAGTTTTCAAATTAATTAATCAAAAGTCAAGCTTTTATTTGAATTACAGTGTAAATTATTATTAATTTCTTTTGTAACTTGGACGTTTTTCTCACTGACAAACGGTTTTTTTACAAATTAAGACGAGCGATTGACAAGACAAACTTCAGTCAAATGTACGACCGTTAAACATACCTGGCATCTCAAATGTCCCTCAAAACTTGAAATAAATTATCTAGAACGTGGTTTATCAGAGTTTATTCTCCAAGCTTTAGTCTAAAAAAGCTCAGTTGAATAAATTAAACAAATTATCTCCGAAACGTATCAGTCGGCCGTGAATCATTCTTCGCCTTTCAGCAGCATCGAGCGTTAATTTGAAGACCGAATAACTTAAAACATACAGCTTTTGCGTTCTTTTATATCGTCTTCATCTCCAAGTTGAACAGCTTTTATTCATTTCTCTTGGTACAGAGTTCTTCCTGTTCAATTTTTCGAACTGTTTACAATCTTTCTTGATCGTGATTGCCTTTTCTGCGACCATTCGTGACCGTCAATCAAAAATTGACCAATCAGAGCCTGATACCAGATTCTGGTATCAGGAACGGTTTTCTCCAAAGGATGCTTACAGGCTCTCCCCTTTCCCGTCTTCCCGCCCCCTCCCCTCCCCTCCCCTTCTCCTTTCCCTTTCCTTCCTCTCCCCCTCCCCCAGAGAGCCTGTTCACAGGCTATTTATTCCCAAAAGTCTAGATCTCGTGCGGAAGTTTGCAACAGATAATAAAGTGATGTTTTGAATAAATTAACAAACCATGAGGGCTTTACCTTGGAAGCTCAAACGTCGACTCGATGTAGTTGCTAACTTTTGAAGCTTACTGAATTATACATAGTGCAAATTTCTCAGAAATCGGACAAGGTTTTGATGTAAAAAGACGCGATTGAAATTCATGCCCAACAAACAAATCAATAGGTACGGGCCACCTTAAAGCAATCGCTTCAATAGTTTTTGAGAAATTAGCTTTTCGTTTTGAAAATTTTACAGTAATGTTTGTTAGTTTGGTTGACAAAAAGTAAAAAGCAAAAAGTGCCAACCAACCATACATTTACTGCAAAAGTTTTAAAATTAAAATGCAAATATTCCAAAACCTATATTACCAATTCAGGCTCGTAACATGGTATATTTTCGTCTCACTGATCCCGGGATTTTACGGAAATTTTGATCCCTGAGTCCATATTCTTAGAAATTTTTGATCCCTAATCCTTGGTGCAAAAACTGAGCTGATCCCTGATCCTGACCCAATGTCCCTGATCCTCGATCCCACCCATTTGATCCCTGAGCCCTGGCCTCTGATCCCTGATCCTGGCCATAATTTGGGGCTTGATCCCTGATCCCATATACCATGTTAGGAGCCTGCGCGCCAATTGCACTCAAAGTTTTAGATATTACTAAGAACGATAACGTTTTCTCATTTCTGGTGTCTGATTGTATAAAGCTTGAAATTTTTAGATTTCCACCCTGGGTTAAAGCTAATCCTCTTTCGAAAAACTGGTCCAGGTGGAAAAAACTATCTGCGAAAAAAAGAAATTCCTTAAGATCACTACTTCTAGCCACTACAAAAATTAGGGATTTCCTTAGTGGGAGATTTAGCGGCTGCGTAGGTAAGGGATTTTGTTAGGAAATGACGATTTGTACTAGGATTGAATGAATACCCGAGAACTCTAGTTTCAGCGAGTACAAATTTCAGCGGATTAGAGGAACTCTATTATGTTGTCGATGAAAAAAGGAATCTTAAGGTATTTAGTTCATCGACGGCCATCTGGTTTATACACCTATTTCAAAAAAGGTTGTCAGAGCTAAAGGCGATAGGCGATAGGAGATAGGTCATTAATCACTATTCACAGTTAGGTTTTTATTTGTATTAAGAAAGTCAACAATCAGACATTCGTATCCAATGTTCGGAGCAAAACGAACGGAATATCGAAGCTATTTGAAAACTTCTTCATTACTTCGGAGTTTAAATGACCTATCTGCTATCGCCTATCGCCTTTAGCTCTGACAACCTTTTTTGAAATAGGTGTATCTTGTTCTTTCGTTAGCTAGCTATGTAGCTTAGAGCTTGGAGTCTTGCTCTGCTTCCGACATATGGACAAGAAAACTGCCGCCCATCTGAGACTTCTTCCCAGGTTTTCCACAACAAGGTATCCCATAATCCTCTTTGGCATTTTCAGCTTCATCGATGGTTTGGTGCATCGCTACAAACAGAGTCTCAGGGATCAAGAAACCAACAATTCCAGCAACCAAAGCGGTAACACCGAAAATAACAACTGGAACAGTCACGCTTACTCCCGGTATTCTGGCCTGTGAATAATGAGAATAAAATAATTAGCGCAAGGCTTGTAAGCGGGAGGTCGGGGTTTAAGCCTTGGCCGGATCAACTCAAAGTCTTTAAATGGTTGAGGAGAAGGTGTTACCTTTGTAATTATATCAACAACAATAACAACTTTTATTTGCACAAATAAAACATTCCGTTTACAACATATAAAATATATTAACTATATACAAACATTTAAATAAATAAGGTAGAAGAAGAGAAATATATAATGTATATAATGTTAAATTGAATTGAAGTTTAGTGCCTAGGGGTTAAGTTAACATAAACGTTTTCTAGTTAACCCCTAGTTGTTTTAAATATGAAACTAGGTAAAATTTGTTGAAATGACACGGATTGGAGCCTGCATGATGTAGACTGAATTGTATTTTTTTCCTTAGAATTGATTAAGTAAAAGAAACTGCCCGCTAGACCTTTACGTTTTCTCTAGGCCCGGTGTCTCTCAATACTACACATTAAAACCTGGCGAAAGGTACGTAAAGAACCCACACCGAAGAGTAAGACATTGAGACACGTATGTGTGTGGCTAGTCTCCCACGCAGCCGCTACCAGTGTCGTCACGCAACGCTTTCTCCCCTAAGAAAGCTTTGCGTGACGACACTGGTAGCGGCTGCGAGGGAGACTAGTATGTGGCGCGGTCTATTTACCAAAAGGGTCACACGTAAACTGGAGCGTCGCTCGTGTTGTGTGTGTCCCTACTGCGTATATGGCAAATCCCTTAAATTATTGTCATGCACTTGAAATAATGCCTTGCGCCTCGACTACCATTTTCAAGCACATTGGAATGGTTGAACGAGTGTTATTTATTCTTACCATGATACCAATCGAAGAAATAGAATTCTTTCAAGGTCATATATTGATTCATTCATTCACTAATTCCGCTAATGCTTTTTGGTGCCTTTCGATTCGTCGCCGTATGTTTTCATTGTCAAAATGGTTGAAAATATCGTTGAATCAACGGTTTCCATTGAACTTCATCCTCTCAATAATCCACTTTCGATATATGGTTGAGTTACCGCACACAAAGGAATCAATACGAGGCTCCGGGGAATAATGCTTAGTAGTGCGTAACAAAACAATTGTTGAGTCGCACACCACCAAGCATTATTCCCCAGAGCCTCGAACTGATTCTTTTGTGTGTGGCATCTCAATCATATATCGAAAGCGGGCTATCAAAAATTCATTTTTCAGTTTTTCAAACCCTTGGTCAAATGTGACCCTTTCCCTAGTACTCTCAATAAATGTTCATATAACATAATGGCACATAATAGTTATCCATAGAATGGAATGAAACCATACCAGCATTGCAACATAAGGAGCCGTAATGGCGCCAGCACGACCAGTGGTTGATCCTGTTCCTTGAGCAGTATTCCTGTAGGTTAAACATAGCAAGACATTACTGAAATGGTGAGCCGGGTATATTTTGTGTTGCTTAGAGTCGACCCCTTTTTGCCAAGGAGCTGTGGATGGGAAGAAGTACAGTATTAAAGTAACAGTAGTTATAGTGATAGTACGTATCTCTTCATTCATTTACTCTGGCCTTTCATGCCAATAAGCCCTTAGCATTATGACGTCCCCTCTCTATACCAGAATCCTTTGCATATTCAAATTCTATATTCCTTCGAGAATACAAAAACGTAGTCATAATGCTATATGGGGCTTATGTATATGTTGTTTCCAAGAGTTATTCAATTCTTTATCTAGATTTTTAATATATTATCACATACTTATAATATGAGATATAATAAGATTTTTATAGTTTTTATGGGTTTGTCAATCGTTTTCAATTGTTACTAAATCCTTTAATCAGAGATTATATATACACTATCATAGACACATAAAATAAGAAGAGTTTATAAATGTTATAGGTTTTTACATGTTATAGATATAAGTTCATTAACTAGCATCTTTAGATTTTAGATTTATTTAGGATTTATTTTACAGTGTCCCCAACGTAGGCTACTTGTAGCCAGCTAGAAGTCATTGACACTTATAAAGGTAATATAAAAATTAGGTACTACCTAATAGCGGAGCTCCCATTTAAATATAATAATAATTTTAAATACTTTGTTTTATTTTGACGTTTTTGATTCAAATGAATTGGGCTTGCTGTGGTAATAGGCAAACAAATATTGCATTTTGTTGTAAAAGTTGAAATAAAGACTATAGATCAAGCTTTATTTCTTGCCCTTCAGTCTCCTGAGAATTATAAGGCTTTCAACTCAGTGACCATAGTGATATTTATTCAGATATTTGTGTCAGATTTTATAATTGACTTAGTAGTAGTGCTTCATAATTCTCAGAAATAGGATGCAAAAATCCCTCAAACTGATTTCATTCACATAAATACTGAACCTAATTCAACATCCTTCAATTAAACAATTAGACATTGCAGAAAATTATATTTAGATTTTTCTGTCTTGACAGTATTGTGGCATCTTGGTTTTTTTTTATTATGTAGAGTACTGAATAACACTGATAAATAGTTGTCTTTACACGAAACAAGAATTCTCTCTTCCAGGTTACACTAATCATGACTTTAGATGAAATTGTAAAACAACTCAAAACAACTACTACCTAAAAGCAAAGCTCCAATTTCAATTTTAATTTTTTTATGTTCTTGATTCAAATGAATTGGGCTTCCTGTGGTAATTGAAAAAGTTGAAATGAAGATTATTTAAAAAGCATTTTTAAAATAAGTTTTGGTTTTGGTTTGTATATTGTATGGGCTTGTATGCTCAGTAACCTTTGTTACAGTAAATTTTAATATTCAGATTCACTGTCAGATTTCATAACTGACTTTGTAAGGGTTCATAATTTTCAGAAATAGAAAGCAAAATCTCCAAAACATTTTTTTAAATTGATACAAGTAATTAAACCTTTTCGACATCCTGAATATTACAGAACAACATATATTGATTTGTCTGTCTTCACTATATTTGTGACATCTTGTTTTTTGTGGTTGTTGTTGTTATTTTGTTTTGTTATTTAATGTAGAAAAGAATGACACACTAGCTAGGCGAATACTTGTCTCCCACTTTTCTCTTCCAGATTACACTGATAATACAATTTAAAGTGATTATAAAAACAGCTAATTGAAATAACAAGAAAACAAGGAATTAAGCATTTTCAGTCTGTATTTAAGGCTTCACAGGGCTCACTGAGCAACTTCATCCAGATGAATAAAGTAATATAAAAATTAGGTACTACCTAATAGCGGAGCTCCCATTTAAATATAATAATAATTTTAAATACTTTGTTTTATTTTGACGTTTTTGATTCAAATGAATTGGGCTTGCTGTGGTAATAGGCAAACAAATATTGCATTTTGTTGTAAAAGTTGAAATAAAGACTATAGATCAAGCTTTATTTCTTGCCCTTCAGTCTCCTGAGAATTATAAGGCTTTCAACTCAGTGACCATAGTGATATTTATTCAGATATTTGTGTCAGATTTTATAATTGACTTAGTAGTAGTGCTTCATAATTCTCAGAAATAGGATGCAAAAATCCCTCAAACTGATTTCATTCACATAAATACTGAACCTAATTCAACATCCTTCAATTAAACAATTAGACATTGCAGAAAATTATATTTAGATTTTTCTGTCTTGACAGTATTGTGGCATCTTGGTTTTTTTTTATTATGTAGAGTACTGAATAACACTGATAAATAGTTGTCTTTACACGAAACAAGAATTCTCTCTTCCAGGTTACACTAATCATGACTTTAGATGAAATTGTAAAACAACTCAAAACAACTACTACCTAAAAGCAAAGCTCCAATTTCAATTTTAATTTTTTTATGTTCTTGATTCAAATGAATTGGGCTTCCTGTGGTAATTGAAAAAGTTGAAATGAAGATTATTTAAAAAGCATTTTTAAAATAAGTTTTGGTTTTGGTTTGTATATTGTATGGGCTTGTATGCTCAGTAACCTTTGTTACAGTAAATTTTAATATTCAGATTCACTGTCAGATTTCATAACTGACTTTGTAAGGGTTCATAATTTTCAGAAATAGAAAGCAAAATCTCCAAAACATTTTTTTAAATTGATACAAGTAATTAAACCTTTTCGACATCCTGAATATTACAGAACAACATATATTGATTTGTCTGTCTTCACTATATTTGTGACATCTTGTTTTTTGTGGTTGTTGTTGTTATTTTGTTTTGTTATTTAATGTAGAAAAGAATGACACACTAGCTAGGCGAATACTTGTCTCCCACTTTTCTCTTCCAGATTACACTGATAATACAATTTAAAGTGATTATAAAAACAGCTAATTGAAATAACAAGAAAACAAGGAATTAAGCATTTTCAGTCTGTATTTAAGGCTTCACAGGGCTCACTGAGCAACTTCATCCAGATGAATAAAGTATAAAAACAATTCTAGTTTGCATGGCAAAATTCCTTCTTTTTTTCCTGTCAATTGTTTCATTAAATTCCAGACCAAAACTTGAGCTGTATTTACACATTAGTGGGGTTGAAATAAGTTCAAAATCAATTTTTTTACTAATTTTATTATTATTAGAACTAGTGCAAAAAGTTCACCGTAAAACAAAATGTCGTTGTACATTATTTTCATGTAAGGCTTGATCGAGTGTTTCTTTAAACTTGGCCACAGTTCAACGTGCATAAAAGGTTTTTTTTAAGTCATCAATCCCAAATCAAAGATAAAAGATCAAATATAGGTACAAGAGACTTTTTGATATCATTTTCTGGCCAGGGTCTTTACCTTGAAGTGCTTTCCTTGTTGTCTTTTCGAAGCATACTGGTCCTTGTTTCACGCTCAATGCAGACGATTCTTGATTTATTTCCAACTTTGGCTAGATTTTTAAGCAGCTTTATTGAAGGCATCTTCACGAAACGAAGAATACACGATCCTCAATGACTTATTCATTATGAGGAATTTTTTTAAACTACGAATCCAACTAAAAAGTCGTCCAACTTTGAAAATATCCTCTGTGTCTTTCGTCTTTCGAGCAGTTTTTGAAACGACACCAGGCCCGAAAAAAATTCAAACGTACGGTTTTTTTCGCTTTAACCTGTCAAGATTGGCACAGATTAATGTTCATCAAAATCGCTAAATTTTTACGAGGTTTCGAGAATACTACTTTTAAGCTTTGCAAGTTAAAACTGCAAGGAAACTTGTAAATTTTCAGTTTTCAAAGTGTCAGCGCGCGTCAAGTTGGCGCCAAAAAGCAATCAGCCAATCAGCATCGCGATGTACACGGACGTATGTACGGACGTATGTATGTATGTATGTATGTATGTACGGACGGACGTACAGCCGTTGGGCTCCCTGTGTGTCCATGAAAAATCAACTCGATGGGTTACCATTTTTTCTTAGGTATGGTGCTCCGCTCGCGCGGGCCTTCGGCCCGCGCGGGAGCTCCGCTATTAATTCATTTGACATTGATAGTGATATTCAAAATGGCGCCAGTCCCAACACTCCAACAAGTTTGTTAGAAATGGTACAACGTTATTTTTAAGGTCGCTGGATATTATAAACGATCAACCCGTCAGGGGTGGGACATTACCCCGGGGGGTAGGGGAGGATTTATTTACCTGATAACAGTGGGGTAAAGTTCAGACGTTATCATGTATATCGTCGTCCATAAACAGAATGTTATTCCTGCTGCTCCCAAGAAAAGCCCTGATTTGACCATTGGATACTCTGAAAGTAAGAAATGAATGGATGTCAAAAGAATCCATTTCTAGATCTCCCTTTTTTGCAAACAAAAATGAATATATATACGGCGACAAATGCACAGACACAAAAACAATTAAATCTTAAAGTACTCATGACTACGTACTGTCAGGAACAAGTAGAACAGCAAAACAAAGAAGTGCAATCAACAATATGACAACAATGTGTGGAATACGACGACCAAACCTAAAGAACAATAAACACTCGTTAGAAATGATTTCTAAAACAAACAAAGGAGTTAAAGATTAGAATAACGAACATGATTACTATAAGCGGTTTCTCTCAACGCGCGTCATCAACTCACATATTAATTTTTGCTTAGGGAGGAAAAACCGGAGAACCCAGAGAAAAAACCCTCGTGGCATGGGAAAGAACAACACATCAAACAAACTCAGTTCACATACAATTCGACGACCGAGCCGAACAGCAGAACACGACGAAGCCCAAGTAACAAAGCTTGCTTGCAAAGGTCATCTGGGTAATTTTACAAACTTGCTCGTTTGACACCCACAACACAGATATAGACCAGTCTATCACAGATATATATATAGATCACTTTATCACAGATATAGACCGATTTATCACAGATATAGACCGATTTATCACAGATATAGACCGATTTATCACATGTAGCCCAAGTAAAAACAAAACACTTATTATCTGCATTACATTTGTAGGAGAAACCACAAGATTGGCTGTTGCAGAGTTGCAATGACTTGCACGATGGTGAAGTTGAGGTAAATGTTCCCAGATAAATTACTGACATAGAGAAACAGAGCATTGCCGAGGAATGATGTAGCAAACCTGCGTAATAAAAGAGGAATAGTTAACTGACAAAACTGTGCATTACAAGGACAAATCTCCAAAAGATCGCCGACTTGAAAAATATTAAGGGCCTGATTATTTGAAGCGAACCGACGCGGTTGAAAGGGCTGGCTCAGTTTGCGAGATCAATCTCAGCCCTGTATGAGATGGGCCATGCAGCCCGGGCTGAGTCATGTTTTCAAACCTAGAAAACCAACTGCTCATGCGTGCTAAGGAAACCGATGGCCTTTTTCAGCTCACTAAACCGGGCTGGCCCGTTTGACGCAATTATATGGAAAATTTTCAGCAACAATTCTAATTTGAATAAATCATCATATGGTTTAAAACAAAGCGCGTAAGTAATCAAAATCATTGTTTTGTACGTATTTGTAAAGTATGTATATTTGTTCGTTTTTTTTGTTTGATGGCTTGTTTGTTCGTTGTTCGTTTTATGGGGTAATTGTGTCTTTGTTTGTTCTTTGGTTCGTTGGTCAGTTCATTTGTTCGTTTGTTCGTTTGTTTGTCTGTTTGTTTCAAACAGATTTCCACCTACCAATTCACTCCTAATGCAGCACTCCATTTTCGTAGTTTCGGTGTTCTGCAAAGTGCTACTGGAGTGATATTTTTTGTCGTTTGCCTTGCCAGTAATTGTGCTCTACGAACATTTTCAATGAAGTCCCTTAAACGATTCTGGTCGATATTCTGGTTGTTTTTGCCACCATACTTCATGAGTGTTTCATGAGCCTCGTCGAGTTTGTCATGAGCCACAAGCCAACGAGGAGATTCTGGAAAGACTCTAAAAAAGAAATAGTTATTTTACAAATCAAACCAAATCAAGAAAAAAAAGAACGACGAAGGAAGGGAGGAAGGAAGGGAGGAAGGAAGGAAGGAAGGAAGGAAGGAAGGAAGGAAGGAAGGAAGGAAGGAAGGAAGGAAGGAAGGAAGGAAGGAGAAAGAGTAAGTTTTCGTTATTTTCTTGATGATGAGCCAGTAGTGAATTGCGGTCAGCAGAGGGCCCCATGAGAGATATGGAGAGAGCGCTAAGTCACTAACCACTGAAACTTCTCACCACTCATGAATCAGTTGATGATTCAAATTTCCAAAATTCTTTGACACAACTGCTTTGACGAGATGTGACAGCCTTTTTCAAAAGGTAGGAAAATTTTCGAGATATGGATACATCAACATACCGGTGCATTGTGGTTAATTTTCGCACATAAAATTGCTGAAATACAGGCGATATTACAATATAATCGTTTAGAAAATCATGAAGCAGCTACTGAGAAAGAATGTCTAGCTACAAGGAGTTTGGGAGGACTTTTCATGGAGAAAGCGTTATAGATTATCTAGTCTGCGTAGCTGGCGGTTTAGGGAAGAGGGGGAGAAGAAAGGAAAAGGCCTGGAGAGGAGAAACCGATCGAGAAGTTTAAAAATATGCAAATTAGAATATATCAATATATTGATATATTTGAGATTTAAGAATATTTTTGCAAAAAGACTACACGAGCAAATTTCAAGTGTCATGAAAATGCAAAAGACAAAAGGTTCTTTGATAAATGCAATTAAATACGCCCTTTTCTCGATTGTGCGAGCAAACAAAGTGTGTCATGGAAAGATATTTGCTCGTATAATACACTATATCGCTAGTCTGCCGCAGCAATGCATTCTAGGACAGTTAACTCAGTAAAATAATACTGAACAAAAGAACCACAAACCATGACGTCTTTTGTTTGGTGTTATTTAACTGAGATAACAGTCCCAGAATACATTGCTGCGGCAGTCTATATCTGGCTGAAGGAATGAGCTATTTTAGAATACTGTTAGACCGATACATTATCGCTGACTAATACAACCCCCACCCTCCCTACCC
Source organism: Telmatactis stephensoni (assembly GCA_029948255.1). Taxonomy (NCBI): domain Eukaryota; kingdom Metazoa; phylum Cnidaria; class Anthozoa; order Actiniaria; family Isophelliidae; genus Telmatactis; species Telmatactis stephensoni. The sequence goes on from JALIZF010001772.1 coordinate 315,553, forward strand.
ATCTTACTACTGTAAATATATTGCTTTACCTCCAAAAGAAAAACAACAGGACACCAGGTGCAGTATACACCATTTGAAGGTTTCTCCATTCTCGTATATAATAGGCTAAAAGCACAAAGAGAAAATATCCAGCCGACCAGTACAACCAGTTGATATTTCCCGCCATAGTACGAGCTTTAGGCCCAACTATTTCCATGATGTAAATATATTGTGACAATGTGAAGCCAGTCAGACCAAAACCCATGATAAACCATAAGAATGCCATCATAGAAACGCAATCAGAAAAAGCAGAAACAAAGCCAGCTACTGTCTAAAATACAATGTAATAAGGTACATGAGGGGGATTTTATTTAATCCGATTCAAGCCTGGTTAACACTAGCTTCGTATTCGTACTTGCACTAGTAATCGTAATCGCAGGAAGCCTTAAAATCTTGTGTGAATCAACAACTGTAATCATAAGCACCGTTATAAGAGCATCGTAATCGGTCATATACGATTACCATTCTTGATTCAAAATCTGATTACGACGCTAGTGTAAATCAAGCTTGAGAAGTGTGCGCTGACGTAATTAAAAGGTCAAGGAAAAGCGTACTTATTTTACGTTAGGTAGCTATTTTACGTACTTATTTTACGTAGCTGGTGATCATAATTTGACTAATCAAACGTGAGGCCGAAGGTGCGCAAATTAACGTCTCCATCAATGCCCCATTTTACAGGTGTTTAGTGAAGCTAATTAAAGCTACACGGATAGAGAGATTTAAAACTCATTGAGGGTCGAAGGCATTTGGACTGTTCTTACTCGTTGTTAACCCCCTTAATTATTTTGACTGACTTCAGCTCGCGTTGACAACGCATGCAAGTGGCCGGCTACCCAAAGCAGTTCCAAAATAGCCCCAAATCGGAGCAAGCTGCCACATCAAGTGACAAGCGTGTCCTGACCTAGGCTCATTTGGTCGAAAGTAGCTTAGCGATAAGCCGGGGTTAAAATTGATGGTTTTCTTGACATTTAATCCTGGGCTTGCGCTAACCCTTTCGACCAACTGAGACCCTGGTCACTGAATTTAAAATAACCATCATCCAATTCAATGTACATAAAACAAAGAAGGGTACCAACTTGATACTCACCATGATACCATTAAACACAAAGATACAGGTTTTTCTGCCAAAGGCATCTGACACCATTCCCGAAACCGAAGCACCAATCAGCATCCCCACAAACATACACGATTGAATAACAGCATTAAGATAAGCACGGTCACACACGAGGTTCCACTGAAATCCAAACAAAATGGAAGCTTCGTTACCAGAGGCACAGCGGCCCTACCTCATTTAAATGCAGTTATAGTAAGAATAACCTGTAAAATTACTTTCATTTGCTATTTATTTATTTGCAAAGCCCGCCGAGTCACAATGCAGACAGGTCTATACAGCGCATGCTCAGCCAAGCAGTGTCGAAAGCCTGCCGAGTGAACACTCAAAAGAGCGTCTTGTTAACGTTAAAATAAGCTCCATTTTTCTGTTCGTCTGTACTCTAATAGATGCACAGATGTGCACAAAATGTTCTGATAACCAAAAGTTACGCCGAGAGATGAAGCCTACTGGCTTGAAGGTTGTTGTTGTTTTTAATATATGACATCTTTTTGACAAGCTAATCCGTCACGACAATAAGACTACTCGTGTATTCAAAACGACTGCATTTCTCTCATGCACAAACCCGCAAATTTTCAGCCCGCAACTCGCAAATTTTGGCTCGCAACCCACATCCTGCGAAATAGCCGGACCCGTTTGGGTACACCTCGAGACAGACAACAAGCCGAGTACGGAACGCCTATACTAAAAGCCTTAGGGAAAGTCTTAGGGAAAACCAATTCTAGTTCTACTGGTTCTGTAAGTCCGACATTTCAAGTCCTCTACCAACAGTAAAGACAGAACATCGGCTAAAATCGTGTTTACTAGTCCTAGCCTCCACTGATAGAAGAATTGCTCCCAAATTTTCCTCCTATAACATATTTATAAAAATGTTTAAACCAATCAGGGCGCGCGTAATATTCTGCACCGTCATCATGCGTCTATATTTTAATAATACATGGTTCTAGATCAATGAGAACGAGCCTTAGCGTATCACATACCTCGGTCACAGTGCTTGTAAACGGACGTTCAAACTTGTACGATGTGCAGTTGTCACAGCATTTGTTTGGAACACATGTTGTATTCACTGTAGCGCATTGAAAGCCTGGTGTTGCAAAGCCAAAGACCAGAAAAGCGAAGGGGAACGCCATGAAGAGTATTAACAGGCATGAAGTGAAGTAGACAACTTTTTGGTATCGTCCAAACGAGTTGACAAAGTTAAAGACGCAATCAAATTCTTTATCTTGCTTAGGATGTTGAGTAGTTTGGGAGTCAAGTTCCTGGAGAAACAAGAGAAACTCCTTTAAATCGTGAACGAACCTAATGATGGTAGTTAAGGAGGCTCACGGTTGTACGTATAAGGGGTAGATGTCACCTCTGATAGCTTCTGATTTTGGGAGATCGTGACCTTCGCGATCGTTTCGAAGCTGCTCGCTGTTGATGTTCGTTTAGCGAAGTATTTTTCTGGTAACAAGTGGATCGAAGACAGAGCCGTAGCTGCTGCTTGTCCTTTTCATATTCCCCAGATTACTTTCTAAACTCTTCTCCGCATCTTAATAAGGCACAAAGAAATTGCGAAGAACGTTCTAGACCCCTGGATAAACATCTCCAACATGAGCCATGTTTAGTCTTCTCTGTCTGTCTGCCAACAATTTATTTTGTTCTATGTTTTTTGACTTTTTCAATTTTGAGTGACATAAACATGGCCAGGTTTTTAGACCTTTAGGGTACATTCCTATTCAAACGTTGGTTGAGAAGTCTGTACCTTATGTTCACTCTGTACGTAAACGTGATCATGTCTTACGTCGTCTGTTCCCTAAACGTAACTGTGACCGTAACGTATGTCCACTAGGTAACCGTGACAGCACCGTATGTCCACTCTGTAACCGTGCGTATAAGTTATGTTGTGACAAATATTCATTAGTAGCATTTAATTAAGTATGACTCTTACAGTCATTAACGTCGGAATGTGTATTTTGTGTTGTATATTTTATGAATTCTTGTAATTATTTTTTAGTTTTCTTTAGTCCGTTGTTGTAAATAGGTATATATACCTATTTCAAAAAAGGTTGTCACCGATAAGAGCGATAGGCGATAGGTAATAGGTCATTCCAAGACCGCAAAGCACTATTGATTTCTAATTGATTTACATATGAATAGCCAAATATTTGATGGAAGAGTGTAAAGAAAGATTTAGGATGGCTTAATTAAGAAATCAATAATGCTTTGCGGTCTTGGAATGACCTATTGCCTATCGCCTATCGCTCTTAGCGGTGACAACCTATTTTGAAATAGGTGTATACGCCCATAAGCTATGCTTCAAAGAGACTTCAGTTCCTGACTTCGAACAAAGTACAACAGATTGTCGAGTGTGTCGATCAAGAGAAATTTCCAACTGAAAACCCACTTCAGTTAAACTTTAATTAAATCTAAAAGTCACTGGAACTCATCCAGCCAAGTTCAGTGTTACAAGTTGTTACGAGTTAGTTACAAGCAGATAAAGTGACAAGCTAAACTCAAGCATGTTAAGGCCTGGGTCATTGGGCCGAACTAAAAAAACCTAAAATTGCAATATCTCTACCAATATTAAATGTACTTAGATATAATTTTGGCCCATAGTCATAATTAGGATCCTTAACATTTTTATTTGTGTATGGTCAGAATTCGGTGGTCACGTGACCTATAGGATGAAAAAATATTTATTTGAAAATGGGCCGGTGAAAATGCATTTAATGAAGACTGTTTTTGATGTGCAACTGTTAAGGACATCTAGATAAGTTAGAAACTGCCTGGAATGGATGACTTCATTTAAACGGTGAGGAGTAACATGCAAATTTGTAAATACCTGGTTTGGTCACGTGACCTCTTTTACCAAATATCTCCTTAACAATCAATGGTGGACCACCATTCCAGGCAGATTTTGAAAGACAACCCCAAAAATCATAAATTGGCATCTCTTTTATTATTTCACTTTACGTCTCTATACGGCCCATTTTCCATTGAATTTTTGTCATTTTCTATATTACGTGGATGGTCACGTGACCAAGCGTTCCCCATTTTGTCGATGAGAATTTTTCAAAATCGACAAATTCTAACACGTCTCCAAGTTAGAAAGCGAAATGTTCAATATTACTCTTGAAATGTAAAAAAATACCATTTTATACTAAATAGGGGCCTGACCCAGGCCTTAACATGCTTGAGAAGTTGAAGTTAAAGCAACAAATTAAAAGTTACTAACTTAAAGAGAAGCTCAAGATGATTTTTTAAAACTACGAAGACACTGATATACTTATACTCAAATGCAAATAAAAATTGAATTGAATTGAATTGAACTGAAAACACGCCGTGCAAGCCAGAAACAAGAGCGAATCTCGACGTAAAAGACACAGAGAACGGAGAGCGAAGCGACAATTTCACGACTAAAATTACGCGAACGAAGCCTAAGGCGTATGTATAAACTGTGCACCGAAAACTGTTTTGTATGAAAAAAAATCTCTTGTAAAAAAAACTCTTATATAGTGATATAATAGTAATTCATTTATATAGCTTAGCTATATTATATTTAGCGAAGTGCTATTTAACTTTTTTAACGAAGTTAATCATTTCTCTTTACTTATTAACTTATTTAGCAAAGTATTTTTTCCCTTTCCCTTTAAGTTAAGAAATTTAATGTTCATAGTAACGTGTAAGATATCATTAAGATTATTTTTTAATAAACATCGAGCAAAGTGGATCGAAACGGTTTGGTTGGTTTGACGGGGCAACAAGAGACTCACCGGTGTCACATTTGTCCGTACCGTAACTGTGACGGTAACGTATATATCCGTTAAGTATGTTCACACTCATACACGCTCTCTTTCTGAACTTCAAACATTCCATGGCATGAATAATGACGTTGCTCGGCATTAAATTACAGCATTGAAATTCTTTAAGTTTAGCTTGCAAAGGCATCCTAAAGGTCCCTAAATCTATATGAATTAGCTTATGAAAGCGGGAAATGTTCTTGGTTTCAATTGGTTGTCTTCGCTCGGCTGGTGGTCAATTAAGTTCTAGTAATCATACGATTAATTAATGTTTCTGATACTTGAACTAGTATAGTATTTTAGCTTGCGGGCTTTACTACCCAAAACACAAAGAGATCATCAGCTGTACAAACTATTCAAAAGTTTTAGTCAGTATTTATCTTTCTTTCGGTATCTTTTGACATAATAGACCAATAATACAACATACAAATTGTGTTAATTTGTTCCCTCATGCCAGTCTAGAGTTATCAATTTCTTTCTCGGTCAAGCGGCCACTATCTTGGCCATCAACTAGAGAGCCGACGGCTAATTCCATCGTACAGAAAATAAATACTATTGCGGAAACCTTTAAAAATACATTAAAATATTACCTCGATTTGCATGGTTATCAGTAAACAAAGGTACAGCAAGGCAGTTAGTAAGAGTAGAGTGCTTGGCAGCCTTGATATTTAGTAAATATTTTCCTCGTCGTGAAATCCAACGCTGTTTCTCTCGAGTATTTGGTAGTGTTGACGTCAAAGGTTGCTAAAAGGTTATCAAAACTTGTGTGACGAATGAACAAAGCTTTGTAAACATTTAAAACATATGTAATCAACGATGTTTACTTTTAGAGAAAAGAAATATGTGCGCTGCATTTAAACAGTCTGTTTTGAAAACAAATAACCTCTTTTTACATAGTTATCAAACCAAATGTACAGAAATGGGTTGTCAGTTAAATTTTGGACCTTTTGTGTTTATATTAGTTAGTTTTGCATACTAACAATTTTCTGATGATTTACTATCTACATTGTACTTACAGTACAACGCAAGAAGAAGAGACAAGGGGAAACAAGGGGTCGGATTGAGCCACAAAAAGGCTGTCAGTCTTCTCAAGCTCGGCCATGTCGACTGCATGATTCCTCCCTCCCTCCCCTCTCCATCCCCCCTCCCTCTAGCCTGCGTTGCCGCCTCCCCTTTCCCCTCCTTCCCCCTCCCCCTCCCTTCCCCTTCCCTTGAGAGCCAGCAACGTAGGCTAGTTGCTTGAGGGAGGTGGTCGTCTACGATAGTAAACACCATAGGGGGTTTGAATATTAGGTTATGCGGAAAGTGAAGATAGTTGTTAGATTTATTTGCTGAATAAAGCGTTTTTACACTGATAGTAGACGTTTGCTAACGTAAAAACTAACACAAAATGGGAAAAAATGAGATGAAACTAAATTACAACAACGGACAGAAGATATGAAACGAAGAAAACTTACCAAGACCTGGCGTTCTAAGGAGCTGTTGATATGGAGGCGAGCTAGCCAGGAAAGCGGGCTGAATTATTTTGTTTCTTTCCCCTGCTGGGGGCCAGAAAACAAAAGAAGTCAGCCTGCTTACCGGGCTGGCTCGCCTCTATATAAACAGCCCCTAACAGCAGTAGTGTACTGACGCGAAAACTAGATTTATACAAAATTTGAATACTATAAACTAAACGCGATTTTGAGACGGCATTATCGGTTTATAATGACGGCTAGTTGGGAGAAAATATATTCGGTATTGGCGGAGTCGCACAGCGACTGGCGAAAAATGATCGAGCTGACCGACGAATAGCTTCAACCTAGCTAAAGGAATGATGCTGAAAAGTTATTGAAATGTTTGAAAAAGGTAGTCCACACTTTTGTATTCCCTGTTTATCTTATGTAAAAAGTTTTTTGTTTCATCTTTTTCTTAGACACCTCATAAAGGACAGTTTGTTTGTTTTGCTGAAAATTCACTTTTGCTGTGACTATTAAAGCTATTAAAGCCAAAAACGAAAACGAAATTACCGATTATACTTATCAGACATAATTTTATCTACTATGTCTACTGGTACTAGTTTAGACCAACACGGATTTCAGTTCAGTTTACTGACTTTTCGCAGTAGTCCAGTGTGTAGCTGTAATTCAACTTAGCGGCTATTTTTTATCAAAATATGTCATTGTTTTCGGTCATTTTATCACGGATATTATCTATAAAGTTGTTTTATATTTGCTGCTTCAATTTTGAATTGATTTTCAGTAGGTTTTTGTGATTTTGAAGAAAGCCACCTCGATGCACTCCTCAATGTTTGGGCCTATCACGAGCGCTGATTTTGAGACGGCATTACCGGAAAATAATGCCGTCTCTCTGTAGATCAAAATGATAGGAGAGTCGCGATACTGAAAAGATATGTTTTAACATATTAAAATATGTCTCAAGAGAAAACAATTATACGAAAATAGAAAAAATACGAAAATAATATGCAGAACTGAATGCATCAACAATAAATAACTCACATAGAGCGATAGCACTAAAACCGTGAAACAAGTACTAACTAAAAAGTACAAATAGTACTAATGAAACAATAGAAAACAAAGGTTTTGCTATGCAAAGTCATTGAATATGTATATTCTGTTGAGGGAATGTTGTTTATGACCCCTTTCACGAAGGAATGTTCCGTGGCTGTAAAAATAGGCAGTTCTGATTGGTTTCCAGTTTATATAAATTAAAAGGACGCCTTTGCAAGCATTACTTGGTCAAGAAATCAGAGTCGGGGCCCGAATAGAGATCACGACCCACCCTCCTCACCCAGTTCAGCCGGGATGCAGGAGCACCTCTACCTGCCTGCTACTTCGTATCGGAGGAGACTCCGGTCGGAGTTGCGTGTCCATACCTTATTAATAACAATGACTGAAACAGAATAATACACTTGAAATATTATCAAGAATAATATACTATTTGTCTCTGTTTAGTTACTAAGTTATTTCACGGTTTAAGTGTTAGAGTGATTTTCATCGGACTGTGAAACAATTACTAATAGTCAGTGTTTAATAGTGTCTAATAGTTGTCAGTTGCAACAAAAGAAAACAATGGGTGCAGAGTCTATTAGTGTCTATTAGCTTAGTAACTATTTCACAGTCTGGTGAAAATCACTCTATCGCTCTATTAGTTCATATTCAGTTCTCCATATAAGAGTCTTGTACTGCTAGTATAAATAGGAGTGTTTCCTCGGCTTGAAGGTTAGTATGCTGTATCAAAAAACATTTATGTCGATATATGACTTCAAACTCTGGGGTTCACCGCAGTGTGCATTGTAAATTGGCATTTTAATAGGGCTACGCAGACCTTTATATCGATTGTAATGACGCTAGAGCGGCACGTTCTTTGAATTGAACATCATCTGTTATCTGAAAAGCGTTCGGTTGGATAAATTTAGATTAGATTTGGATTATTAGCTTGCGCTCATCGCAGTCATCGTCTCCCATTTTGTAGAACGAACACTAGCTAGTCATTCTGTTTGAAAACATTTTTTTGAATAATTCAGTTTACAGCATACAGTATTTGAAAATGAACTCTGAACTTCGATTTTAAAACCTTAAAAGATACCAAATCGCTAATTTTGACACCTAAGAGATACGACGAGCGTACCCGATGCTTTTACAATGGAGTCTCTCCCCCCGGGGCATTTGTATAATGACGCATGATTGCAATTCTATTGTGTGCGAACAGCAACAAGCTAAGTCTTCCACTTTTGCGTAGTTTTACTTCTTATAAAGAACTTCGATATACCTCTTTCGAGGTCCTTTGAGGTTGGTCAATGGCAATCACAACTTGAACTTTTTTCAAAGTATGTTCATACCACACTATTCAAGTATTAATGTACGCGCAAGTATGAATTTTTGAGCTAGAAAGCGTCGAGCGCCGATTGCCTTATCAGCTAATATGAGGCTGTTGAAAAGCATGTTTGTTCTAGGGTCACAGCATTTCCCTGTTAGAAACGGCTAGTTCTAAAATATAATGGTGATCTCGTCACGTAAAGTAAGGCAACCAAATAACCACCGTCTCGTTAGGACCTCTATGTAGGTGATCGATGAGGGAAATCGGCTGACAGCTAAAACCCGCCGAGTAAACGGCCACATGGGCGTCTTGTTATAGTTACGGGAAACTTTATTTTTTGAAAATAGTAGTTGCTCTAAAGAGATGGTCGCTTACAGAGGTGATCGCAGTGGGGGTCTCACTATTATCGAAAAACTTTCTTCCAAATGAAGGACATTTAAGGCTAGGTGTTTACCAGTAGTATTTTGGTGATCGATTTTGACAAAACTTCCAATCATATTTTTGAAAATTGGTCAACGTACATTTGTCTGATCAAAATGATTTTCATACAAGATACTAAGGAGGGATTAAAAATTTGATTGATGCCAATTTTTTTCCATGACACGTTGCTATGGCAACGAAAAACAAAGATCATTGAATTCAGTTTTCCTAAAATATCTCCCGTTTTCGATGAGCTCTAGAAAAATGGCTATATAGGTGTTCAACTTCACTTTCTTGCACAGTTATCCAACTCAAAATCAGAAAGTTTTTTTTCTAGAGCTCATAAAAAACGGGAGATATTTTAGGAAAAACTGAATTTAATGGTCTTTGTTTTTCGTTGACCAATTTTCAAAAATAAAATTGAAGTTTTGGCAAAATCGATCACCAAAATACTACTTAACCTTGGGTTTCCTGTGATTGTCATCATAATATATTAACACTTGACCTCACTGACTACTGCCAACAAAGAAAAGAGCAGCAAGATTAGTATTCGATTGCATCGACTTACATTTGCAGCCAAGACCAGTGTACTGAACCAAGGAGCCGTTCTTCACGCATAGTTGACTGTAGTCAAGGTAAGACAATAGCTTTTAGTTCATAACCATTTAAGTGGCAAACTACTAGTAAAAAAGGCTAAGATTACACAAAGCAGAAAAGTTCAGAGTATATCTATTCTGCTACACACCACCATTGGGAGACCTTGCAACATCAAATACCTCTCAGATTCTTTAGTCATTTTAATCGTTCAAATTCTACTAGTTTGTATTGTGGTAAGTCACTGGCACTTGTCTTTTGCCGGACCACCAATCAGTATACGTTTGAATTGAGAGACTTTCTCTGTGTGTCCATTGCCGGGGTCCATTGCCATGTGATATGATACCTCATTGTAGGTCAAGGTATGGTTATATAATTCGGGACTTCTGATGTTATCTGAGCTCAGGTATTAGGAACAATTTGGCCAAAAAATATCATCAATTTTCCGGGCAAATTTCAATTTATTGCGATATTGATATACACAAACAATTATTCTTAAACTATTCACAATAAAACTAACTGCAGAAAAAACTGAGAAACCTCAAAGCTACCGACACAGACTGTCCGCTAGGACCGCCTGTCAATTCAGCGTTAAATTTCCGTTGACCTTTTCCTATATATGTACTCAATGATCCCAATTTCCTCAACAAACATTTTAGACGTTTTGTGCGCATGCGCTCGGACAAATTCAACGAGGATCGAATTTCTTATGCGTGACTTACTTCGTCACGTTTTTCGCGATGTTCGTCGTAGTGTCTGGACGTACGCCAAAAGAGCCTGTCTCGTCAGTGCTGTTGTTCTCTCTCTCTCTCTCTCTCTCTCTCTCTCTCTCTCTCTCTCTCTCTCTCTCTCTCTCTCTCTCTCTCTCTCTCTCTCTCTCTCCCCCCCCCCCCCCTCAAAAAAAATACTGCTTGGAGGAGTAGGATTCACTTCCTTATGTTTCAAGCAGTTCGAATTCTACAATGGTAAGAATACTCGCAAACACCAAGCGTCTTGAATACAGGATGCGCTGAAGAATAATGATTAAAATGACTGCTAAAATCGACGATAATCTGATTAAGAAGTGAAAATGGATAAAAAGGCGCGTCGTTAGCAAGAGTTCATGTGACCCTTGTCGCGTTAGTCTGCAATAAACAAGACGCTCACTCGAGTGTTTACTGGGGATGCTAATACACATGATAAGCAAAAAGACAGTTGAAATACGGTGAAAACTCATTGTCAGAAAACACGAACCAATGGCTGTCACTCAAACTACATTGTCTAATAGCGTTTCTGATTGGTCGAAAAGGAGGAGTCGGCTTCTTCTGATTCAAACATTTTAGGGACTTGCAGCTGTGCCATTTATAAAGCAGAAATTTATTTCGTTTATCACATATTTGCTAACAATTTCACACTGGAATGGGTTTTTTTCGCGGAAAAATTCAGTTTTTCCCGGGTTTTATCCATTTAACCGAGTTATCGCACAACGACTAGATACTAGTTTTTGTCGACTACTTCAACGAACGCCTGGTATGTAAGCAATGCAACATGGACGACGAAAAACCGAACTGAAGAAGACGAGGAATCACAATATTTCTTTGCTCTGCGCCATACAAAAACGATTTCCCTGAATCCTAATTATTGCATAAACAAACAGACTAAAACCGAAATGAAGTTGTGGCCAATATATTTGCAAATTGGAAGGAATGTTAAGCTATGTCCAAGGGTTCAAACGAGATACGAGGTAGGACGATGCGGACGTTTACAGCCGAATTGATATAAATTCCACAATCCAGGCTAAATAAACTTAATCAATAACACAAATATCACACTTTTAAGAATAGTTCAGAGTAGTAAGTCTACAAGAAGTCCATTTTGCAATTTAAGGTGGCCTGTACCTATTGATTTGTTTGTTGGGCATGAATTTCAATCACGTCCTTTTACATCAAAACCTTGTCCGATTTCTGAGAAATTTGCAGCCATTTGTCTACAAGCCTTGAAATTTGTACCGGTAATTATTTTTCTGCGAATTAGATCAAGTAATTCGAGATATCAGACGATTTTTAAAAATGGCTTTTTGAGAAAAATTGGTCATAAATCCAAAATTCCAAGGTGAATTTTTTTTCTATTTCGTCAATCAAGTATAAAGGCATAGAGGACTACATAAAACATGTATCGTGCCAGTTGGTGCCTTAGAAGTTGCGATACAATATTTGTGCTGCCTGTTACGACGCAAAATTATGTAGTCAAAACTACCGCCAAAATCTCAACAAAATTTCAAAAACAGCGAGAACTATATCTGCTGTAAGAAAGACAAATACCTATTGTAACTTGTGAACAAAATATGGAGAGATGAGAAGCTAAACGCCATTGTTATATACCAACTGTGAAAGTCAATTTTTTCCGTGCTCTGATTGGGCGAGAGCGCATCACGTGAACGTCAACAAATTTTGCTGTTTCCCCAGCAACAACGCTCAGCGGGCAACAGTGAGTTTTATTGACCGGTAATAACAAAACCGGAAGTTGATTGAGCTTTGAAGGCGGCAGCGGGCGTTTACAAATTCATTTGATGAGGCAAAACTCGTGTTTATTGTCAAACTTTTAAGACCAATAATTATACAACATTTACTCCGAGAAAAAGATTGATAACCAACCAGGAATGTCACAAAAAGAGCTGCAACAATTCTCCGTAAAAACTATGTGTGAAAAAGGTCAGTTTTGTGTGAATTTTGATTAAAAACTTTAACTGTAGGCAGCGACGTTTTGCTTTTTATTTTGTTCTTTGACAGTTGGTATATAACAAAACACTCCGCCTCGGGAAACATTGGCGGTCTCGGGACCACAAAACATACTGTTTCCCTCGGTCCCAGTCAATAAGTGTTAAATGTTATCCTCAAGCAAACTTGGGGAGTAATTTTTGTGACCACGAGGCGAGCGTTGCGAATTTGTATTACTTCGACTTCTACAAATTCTGTCGAATTGTTTCGTGAAATTTTCTTGGTATGGGATAGAACAAGATGTTAACATACCTGTTGCCAAGTGTCGTTGTCTTTGCTGCACTAGGTATAATTCATTAAGCTTCAAAAGTAAGCAACTTCATCAAGTCGACGTTTTAGCTGCCAAGGTAAAACCCTCACGGTTTGTTAATTTATTCAAAACGACACCTTACTATCTGTTGCAAAATTCTGCACGGGATCCAGACTTTTGGGAATAAAGACAGTAGTTCTCTGAATACAATTGCTTCTGAGTCTAAATCCCGTGTGGAATTTTGCAACAGATAGTAAGGTGTTGTTTTGAATAAATTAACAAACCATGAGGGCTTTACCTTGGCAGCTCAAACGTCGACTCGATGCAGTTGCTTACTTTTGAAGCTTACTGAATTATACCTAGTGCAGCAAACACAACAACACTTGGCAGCAGGTATGTTAACATTTTGTTCTATCCCATACCGAGAAAATTTCACGAAACAATTCGACAGAATTTGTAGAAGTCAAAGTAATACAAATTCGCAACGCTCACCTCGTGGTCACAAAAATTACCCCCAAGTTTGCTTGAGAATAAACATTGGCGTTTAGCTTCTCATCTCTCCAAATTTTGTTCACAAGTTACAATAGGTATTTGTCTTTCTTACAGCAGATATAGTTCTCGCTGTTTTTGAAATTTTGTTGAGATTTTGGCGGTAGTTTTGACTACATAATTTTGCGTCGTAACAGGCAGCACAAATTTTGTATCGCAACTTCTAAGGCACTAATTGGCACGATACATGTTGTATGTAGTCCTCTATGCCTTTATACTTGATTGACGAAATAGGAAAAAAATTCACCTTGGAATTTTGGATTTATGACCAATTTTTCTCAAAAAGCCATTTTTAAAAATCGTCTGATATCTCGAATTACTTGATCTAATTCGCAGAAAAATAATTACCGGTACAAATTTCAAGGCTTGTAGACAAATGGCTGCAAATTTCTCAGAAATTGGACAAGGTTTTGATGTAAAAGGACGCGATTGAAATTCATGCCCAACAAACAAATCAATAGGTACGGGCCACCTTAAAACTCCACATGTTCGTGTCATTCGAGCTCAACATGTTACATTCATAAAAAACAGCCATGGAAATTGTCGGATATCTTTTTCCATATTCAACTGCATTGGAATGTTCTTTTGGTGGAGTATAAAATACTAAATCGGCAAAATGTCTACACAAAACTAGTCCTTTGCTTGAGATAATGGATTGAGACGCTATAATATGAATTCTGAAGTGTGAAAAGTCCATTTTTGTGCTTAAGAAGATCTTTTTGAACAGCTCCGTTTTCACATTGTCTCGTCCGCCATCTTGAATACCGGGCTTAAAGGTCGGTAATGCGCATGTACTCTTGTTTTCGCGCGTTGTATTTGTCCCAAGTGGTTTATTTTAGACCAACAGATTGCCATCAATTGTGCATTTTGCTGCACTGTAGAAAACTGAAAACGACTGAAATTCGACAGGTTTGATAACTCGGGAGTTGTCCCAGGTAACAAATATAACATATTCTTCATCTCACGTCCTGTTGTAACGATGCGTTTCTTCAATGTGCGATCAAAAACATAATCTTCGCATTGTTTGTCTTCCTCGTCAACTTCGTTCTCGGTAGAACCTCATTCGGAACATTCTTGCGCCCTCGGTAGGTAGGTCTTGTTAAACGAACTTCAGGAAAACACCGCTTGCTCTAGCCTCATACCTGTTTAATCAGTACATTTTTTTCAGCTTGTTACCATGGCTACCAAGGTGCATCGAAAGGAATTCGACGATGTCTTTACTCTTATTCGAACTATGGGTCCATACCAAATAATTCTCTACTTCGGAGTCTGCTACCTCCAAACACCCATGGGCATTCTGTTTAGCCACTCTCTGTTTGCCCTGGGGACCCCCCAGTTCCATTGCGCTGATGTAAACAGTACGTGTCCACCAAACAAATGCTGTAACAATTGTAGTGATTATCAATTTGATGGACCATTTACAAGTACTGTGAGCGAGGTAAGGCTTCATTGGATAGCTTCCCCCTCGATAGAATTTCTCAAAGCTCAAACTTGTCTTTATAGTGGAATCGTCTTTTCTTAGTGGAGTGGGAAGGAGCGGAAGAGATTTCTCACTGAACTACAAAAATAGTAGTTTAAGGGCCGTTATTGCACGCTTACGAGCCAATGCGTTTCCAGGATTTCGTATAAGAATAGAAATAAATAAATAACTTTTTATTTAAGTGTCTAGCGCTTGCGTATTAATTGGGGGTTACTGTACTCACACACCACTACATTCTAATATTCTATACATAGCATTCTCAACTCACCAGTTCGTTTTTGATGGAGGGAGGAAAACCGGAGAAACCGGAAAAAACCCTCGAAGCAAGGGAGAGAACAAACTTACAAGCTCAACTCACATGAGGTGCCCCGTCAGGAAATCGAAACAGGGCCCACAGCGGTGGGAGGCGAGAGGTCTAACCACTTGGTCACCATTGCTCTCCTTCGTATACCACACGAAGTTTGAATGTGGATGTCTGATAATTAATATGTTTGTTTTTAGTGGAATCTCCTGTGTGATCGTGCATATCTTGGTGCTGCTATTCAGTCTAGTTACTTCGCTGGCATGCTAATTGGCTCTGTTGTCAGTGGATGGATCGCTGATGCATTTGGAAGGCGTTTGTCGATATATCTTAGTCTGGGATTTATGGTAAATATTATTGGGTTTCAATCATTCACTTGAGATTGAAAAGATAAAGAAACGGTAGCCTTGTTGGATGAGCAAACAACAGAACTCTTTTATTAAAGGGAAAACCTACATAGCACTTAGTTGGTGAAATGTATTCAAAAAATCTATTGTGTTCTATTGTTTCTCGTTCTATTGTATTATGTGTTTTGTATTATATTTTTACAAGAGACCATAATACTAAGAGAGCGAAACTCAGTATTGATGTCTGTGCGATGTTCGTGGCGGCTAAGGCTATTTTTAGTAACTTCGCCATCGCGCGCGCACGGCTCTCAAACAATAGAATTTGATTTTTGACGTGCGCGCCGACGGGACCGTTTGCTTTCGGCTTTTGGATTCTATTGTTTAAGACTGAATCTCATTTTGTACCAAAAATAGGAGCATTCAAATTAATAGAAAACCAAACAAAGGACAAATACTGCAATACTAAATAACTAGAGAACTTAATAGACATAAATGGAATTTGCAGCAGTAATCTTCTGATCGATCGACAAAAATGAACGTCTCACTGTCTAACAGCTTTCATGTCGTTTCACTCGAGATATAAAAATACTGTGAAGATATAACTGAAACTACAGATAGTTTAAGCAAGGACCATACCTTTTGCACAACGAAAATGAACGTTAACTACATAGGGAAGTCAGTCTTAGTTTTTGGATTTGAACAAGAGTAACTGCGTGTTTCCAATGGTTTCTAAAGAAATTTGGCACCTTTTCAATATCCTGTACGTAAGTGCATTGCGTTGGACCGCCGTGCTGCTAGTCTTATAATCCAGCGTTAAGACTAACCTACTTTAGCTCGAATATCCAGACCCTTAAACTAATCAATTTGTTCTCCATCAACAGACCATATTTGCTTTTTCTTCTTCGTTTTCCAACTCCATTCCTCTGATGATCTTCCTTCGTTTTTTCGTTGGCCTATCATTGGCTGGTTGTATGTTAACACAGTTTGTATACATAGTGGAGCTGGTTGGCCCAAACAAAAGAACGCACGCTGGCAAAGCACAGGGATTGTTTTGGAAGTTTGGTGCTTGGGTTGCAGTCTTAATTGCATACTTCTTTCGCGACTGGCGTAAAAATATCTTGGTTGGAAGCCTTACTGGGATTGTCTTCTTCTTCTTTATTTGGTAATGAATAAGTATTACTCAACCCCATAAGTGTCTAAAGCGCATGCTCAGAATCGAGGACCATGGGAAGGTTAAAGTATTTGAGAGTATAAGGGATTCACCGAAGCAATTCCGATTACATATTTATTAGCTGCCTTCATGCACTTCAGTTGTGAACAAATCGTAATACGAAAGCTAATTCGGTGGGGCTTCATCCATCCAAAATTAATATGGGCATAGATATTAAGATTTGTCCATTATTTTTACTGGCTCTTTATTATATAAACTTATACCCCTTCCCTACATCTAACCTACCCTAATCCTAAGTGGGTCGAGCGTGAACGTTCTTCTCTAATATTGCTATTTCACTCCATAGTAAGTTCCCAGAAACCGCACGATGGCTGCTTGCACACGACCAAATCGACAAGGCCCTCTCAGTACTGAAAAAATGTGGCCCCAAGAAAAAGAAGGAGTTAGACGAGCGTGCTCTACGAAGCTTACTCGAAGAAATACGAGAGGACGAAAAGCTCCAACTTGCGGAGAACGCCAGCAAAAAGACAACTCCACTAGACCTAGTACGAACTCCCAAACTCAGAAAATGGACGATGATCGTTTGCTTGAATTGGTAAGATAACATGTTTATTTTTATCTTATTTCTCAATTGGCGGTCAGGACTGAGTATGGACTTATGGATCGAAATTCAAAGACACGGTAACCTTACGTTATAGTACAGTACAGTTAGGGTACGTACGTACCGTTACTCTTACTTTACGGTATAATTACGTTATGGTACATTTACGTTGCGGTACAGTTATAGTACAGTACAGTTAGGGTACGTACGTACCGTTACTCTTACTTTACGGTATAATTACGTTATGGTACATTTACGTTGCGGTACAGTTATACGCGTTATGGCACGGTAGAGGTTATTTCGCGAGCTTCAGAACGACATTTCGCGTCAAAGGACCCCATTATTAGAGCTAGATTTTAGGGTTTAGGGTTAGGCTTAGGGCTAGGTCGGGGGTAGACCCTATCCCAGTCTCTAGCCCTAAACCTAACCTTTTTCTAGCCCTAATAACGGGACCTTTTGACGCGAAATATCGTTCTGAAGCTCGCGAAATAACCTCTACCTTATGGCACCGTACCTTACCGTTTTCACTGATACGAAATCTAAAGTACTTTATGCGGCACTGTGTTCATGGTATACTTATTAATTGCAATCATTGTTTTTTACTAGGTTTGTAGTGTCGTTGGTGTATTTTGGTTTTGATCTGTACACTACACAACTACCAGGGAGTATCTACCTAAACTACTTTATTATGAACTTGATAGACATTCCTATTATAGGTGTGGTCTGGTTTACTGTCCTACGGTGAGTATTCATGCAGGAAAGGAATGCAAGCCTAAACGTTTTGTGTTACTTAGTTTCAAATAAAATTCCGCCTTACAACTGCGATGATATTGTTTGGACAAAACGAGATGCTCATATCATTGCTGTCTAAGAACGCAAAGAAAGTTTTAATTGGGAAGAGTGCGCCCCAAGGTGGAGACCCTTTCCCTTTTATATACCATTCTTGAGAGAATAGGTTTCTCGGGTAAATAATGACCACTTCAAAAAAGTAACCTTTTGGGATGCCCAGATGACAGTCTGTCACCCTCAACTCGTGGGATCTCTAGCCTCAGCCTCTAGCCTCTTTACATCAAGTCATAAATCCGAAATTCCGCCTGCCCTTTAATTTAGGACAACTCCTACCCGTAAATAAAAGGGAACAGCCCATCCTTGGGTGAAGTAGTGTAAAAGTGGCATCGAACCCTTAAGTTGTATTTGGAAGTATATATTAGCCATTATAGAAAAAATCACAGTCTAGTACAGACACGCTAGACAAACATAACATATTGGCCTTAAATGGCGGAGATAAATGACAGAAAAAATCGTTTTCACAGAATGTTAATGTTTTCAGATTTGGAAGACGAATTCCTTACTGTACGTACATGTTGATGGTTGGTGTGTGCTCATTTATCATTCTTGGTCTGCCTAGTGAATATTCCACTGCTATTAGAATTCTGGCCATCATAGGACGATCTGTTGTATGGTCTGAATTCAACAATATCTATTTGATCACCACTGAGTTGTATCCAACAGTTGTCAGGTACTATGCAGTTATTGTAATCATAAAAACCAAGACGCGTGGTGCTTGAGATGCTTTGGTTTGGAATTTCATACTGATATATTTTAGCGTGGAAGAGTATTCCGTTCGTACACCCGTGTACTATCTTTCACTGAATTTATCATTACAGGAATACAGCAATGGGCCTGGGCTCCATGACAGCACGAATTGGTGCCATTCTCTCTCCTTTCATTGTCATGGTGGTAAGATATTATTGAATAGCCGACTTCCGAGATACACTTCACTTGTCACATACAAAAGTATCAAGACGAGGCTACGTGCATAAAGCTCAGTCATTCGTAACAAGACAAAAGTTTTAGCATGTAGCCTCGTTCTAAATCTCGGAACTGCAATATTATCATTCTTGAAAAAAACATGGTTGTTACAACATTGTTATGCTAATCTTCTCATATACTTCTTATAATCATAAAGTCAAGATTAAATTAATCAACTCCCCTTAATTCACGAAACACGCTTTACACACTTTAAGTCTCGTTTATTCACTGTGGATCAAAACCACCGGCTTTTGAAAACAAAGTTCTGTGTACAAAAACCACCGGCTTTTGAAAACAAAGTTCTGTGTACATGTAGCTTAAATGAGAGCTTGAATTTGTTTTATCAAGAACTGTTCATATTAGTTTTTCTTCGTTTAATAGAACTAATTAACTTTTCAAAACCCACTTCTTGAACATTGCCGAAACATTAATATTTACAGAGGGCAGAAAAACAAAGTGTGGCTACCAATTTACAATTTTTGGTGGTTTTTGACGACTTTCAGGTCGACTTTTATCAAGCGAATTTTTCGACCTGGAATTCTCAGAGAAAAAATTTCCTCTGGACGATTTGGCCCCCTGTCGCCTGAAGTAGACTGGCGTAAAGTTTCTTGACATGCGCAATACGTTTTTCTGTCCTGTCCTCTACACAACGAATAATAAATGAGCTTTACATATTAACTATAGGCTCAGCTACCAGGCCTCAGCATCACTCTCCCGGTTACCATATTTGGAGTACTGGCTTTGATTGCTGGTGTTGTTACCCTTTGGTTGCCTGAAACCATTTACGCCAACATGCATCAAACCATCGAGGAAGCCGAGTCGTCTAAAGAAGACTTTAGTATCCCTTGCTGTATGAAGGGCACGCCTATTGAAAGAACGAGCTTGGAAATGACCACAGAGAAAGTCGAAAATGAAAAAGAAACGATGCTGCCTGAACAAGTGATTTAATAGACGTAAAAGGCAGACACTGGTTGGTGTTTTCCACTTGTTTGGTAAAACAGAAGATAAAAGATTAAAGGACAAAATTGTTATTAACATTATAATTAACAGAGAAAGTCTGCAAGAAAAGCTCAAAAATTAAGCCCATTTCTGACAAGTTAAGAAAAGAACATATCTAAACTTAGTTGTATTACTAGCCTTAATTTTATCTTGTGTACCTTTTTTTTTCTATCGCTTGTTTTACAGCTATAGCTATTTCTTATCGAAAATGTTTGGTGTGTAAAAATCACATCCGGGACAGACAAACTGTCCGCGATTACGCATTTCGACCAATCAGAATTCAGAAAACTATGAAGCCACCTAGTGCTCCTATTGTACATGATTTTACATGCAATACAAACTATGAAAGTTCTTACTTCAGATTGTTTAATTTCTTACCCAAACATTACTAAAACAAATATTACAAAAATATCTTATTTGTAATAACGTTTGTTTACAAGTATTTAGTCAAATATAAAAAGGCTGACTCGGCAATCTTACCACCTTCTTAAGAACAACAATTTTCACATCGAGTCAGGTAGAACGTCTGTTAAGCAATATAAAACGCGCGCGCATGTCTCTGTACTGTGATGTAAACACGATGGAAGATGTAGAGCAAGGGAAAAGCAAAGTTTCTCGATCTTCCTTTTCGAGTGCTCTACATCTTCCAGAGTGTTTATAACACAACACAGAGACATAAGCGATCGTTTTATATATTACTTTTATAAAATATTTTCGACGTTTTTGTGCGAGCCATGTCTCTGTCCTCTGATATAAACATGGTAGGTAGCCAATCAGCGCGCGCCTTATACCTCAAATATTTTTTAATTATTAAAAAATCATAAGCAGTAATCTGTACCATGTAAAATTACAATCAAAGTAATGACTTAATGTAGATCCCAATAAAAAGTAGTCAAATCAAAGATTCATGTAATATATGTACCATTAATTGTAATAATACTTTATTCAAATTAACAAGCGAAATAACAAGTAATTTGAAAAGGCAGACCATGAGGTTAACCCTATAAAGGTCTCCTTGCTAAACTATAAAATATTTAAGAATGTGATGAAAAAATCTTATATGAAAAACTTTGCATTAAAGTCAATGAATATTCATGTGCTTCTTTAAACTTCTTTTAAAACTTTTAAAATTATGTCCTTCTTTAAATAAACAACTTGGCAATTCGTTCCAGTGTTTGATGATTCTAACAAAGAAGGAATATTTTAGAGCATCTATTCTAGCGGACTTCGTCTGTAGCTTGTACTGGTGGTTTGCTCTTGTAATTGGGGAGAGAAGAGATTTTTTTAAAGGGAATTAATTAACAGAGTTTGCTTCACTTGCATTAAGATAAACTAGACGCACACGTGCGTTCACTCGTACCCGGGTGAGGCCCTTTTAGGAGAGGCCCTAACATCCGTCCCCGCTCGTAGTCTGCCCGAGCTGTTCCACGCATCAGTCTACCGTGACGCCCAAATTATGCATATATGAAAATCCAATTGCGTTACTCAAGCAGACTGAGTCATTTTGATAATTAACATTATTGGTGGATAAAATCTTTTCAATTTGTATTTTTATTTGGTTTGGTCCCAGAATAAGCAAACACAGCATATAAATACTTATTCACAATTACTCACAAATCTTTGAAGAAGCAGTTGGAACTGGAATATCAGGAAAGATTTTCACAAAAAGTACCCGTTGTATACAGGTTTTGGTGATAAAAGATCATGAAGATTTGTATTTTTTTGACTTTTTATGCACTAATGATATACCTTGGAAATGGCGATGGAGATAGAGACGCAACTGAATAAATACAATGATTATTGCCTTTGATGTAGCGTACAATTTGGTGATAAGTGCATGAGTTAGCGACACTTGTGTCATAACAACCAATTTTCTGCTGTTCTGAGCTAAACGTTTTAAAAGCGCTCTTGTGCGTTCTAGAACACTCTAACTTCTAATAATTACTAAATCAAAGAAACTCGCCAAGGCAAACTATAAAAGCAAAACGTTCACTTCAAGGGAGAGAGAGAACTGCACTGGCGTAATGTAACAGACGCAGATAAATTAAATATAACTCTTCTTTAACAATTTAACTTCTTATTCTTACTCAATTGAAGCAACCCGACCCTCATACGAGAAATCTATAAAAGCAAGAAATTTCCTTCAACCGCATGTACCATCAGTTTGGAGGACACTGATTTTCCACCAATCAGATCGAAAGCGACATTTAATTTGAGATTTATTCATTGGTGTGTCCCCCCTCCATCTCACCTTACTGATAAGATGCGCCAATAATATTATGTTTGCTATATAAATGTGCCTTATTTTGAAGTGTTCGTATTATCGAGGTGCCCGCATTACAGAGGTGCCTGCATCACAGAGGTACCCGCATTACATGGTTAACCATTAAAGAGTGACTTGGCTTGTAAATCCACACTCTGTGAATTATAACATGGCCACGTTGAAATTTAACGTCCATTTTTATAGGTAGTTAAGGTGGCTCGAAATAGTTTTCTAGTGAACACACTTCCACTGTTCATTTTAGGAAATAATAGGCTCATTTAAGACGCATCAAAACGCGTTTTGTATCACACTTAGAGGAAAGTTTCGAATGGTTTCAAGTTCCCCTTGATCAGGGTTACCTTGGCTACAATAAACAAAGATGGCGGAAATCAGTTTTTTCTAAAATATCTATCGAATTCGAAAAGCTCTAGACAAGTGACAATATATATGAGCAATAAACTACGATACGCACCAAGGCAAAGAAAATAGGACACAATTCAAACTTTTTAATTTTACCAAGCCGATTTCAAATAAATCAAATAAACTGGCTTCAGAGCGAATTTTGGAATTTACTTACTGTCATTCTTAGCCCTCCCTTGGTTCCATGCATTGAATTGTCCGTTAGATGCTTTAATATGATCTCTCACTGCTTTTTGACGCGTATCACGTATTTACGCGCTTGCAGAGAGCATGATTAACCTTTTGTATTTTGATATTCCTGCAATGGCGGCGAGAGAGTTTAACTATTAAAAAACATTAAAACATACTAGAATGTCTAATAATATCCGCAAACCCCTATATTGTTTATTTCCTTAATGCTTGGTGATTATAACCAAACTCCCTTAATAGTTTTCGCGCGATTCGTGCGGTATCAATGATCTCACGCGAATTCTCATATCAGTGTCTTTTGAATATCATGCATGAATCACAATCATTAAATTTTCAAGGAGTTTTTGTTCACATTGGAGTGCAAAAAGTCATGACTTGTTCCACATGTTGATGGCAATGTCATCACCAATAAGAAAGAACGGAGCCCAGAACTGTGGATCACTGTACCTTGGTATTTCTCTCATGTCTTCCATGGCTTGTTGAAGGCTCCTACTTGCACTTTCTTCTTTTTTCAAATGACTGTAAAACTTTTCCATAAAAACCATGGTAGCTTCGTCGGCAATGGCCCATAGTGATGCTACTACAGCACGAGCTCCTGCAGCAAGGAAAGCTCGACTCATTCCAACCACTCCTTCTGCTTTGATTTCACCACGACCGCTATGGCAGCAGCTTAGAACAACAAGTTGAGGACGAACGCGACTTTCCTGGACATCTCTCATGGTCAGGATGTAGTCTTGTTCACTGGGCAAGTCATCAGTAGTTGTTGATGGTGTCAGGAATATCTCTCCATCAGTAGTTCCGTGCGCTGCAAAGTGAATGATAGCCACGCCTTCTCTTAGGTTTTGTATGATGACTTCTTTAGTGGCTTGTGGTCCTATGAATGGCTTAACGCCAAGCAGATTACTAATCATTTCAGCTTCTCGTTTTGCACAAGGCAAATCAGTGATCTCTCTTGTCTTTCCTCTGAACACCACTTTACCCACTGTAGGATTTCCAATTATCAGTGCGCCTGTCTTGCTGTGGAAATCTACTGAACTGTTTTGCAGAGCTTTTAGGGATGTCAATGACGGTGCAATGCGAATGCGCTTTGTTTCAAAAAGAAACTTTCCGGTATTCGGGTCTTTCAGCGCTGCAAATGGGACTTTAAACCAATCACCATCAGGAATGATGACAATCTCACCTTTGGTGAGTTTTTCCAGGAATGGTGATATCAATGACATAAAAAGACCTTCAAGTGGGCTTGGATTCTCATCGTCGTACAGATCTTCTTCTGGTATGCATCGCAGCCCGGAAGTGTTATCGATGTTTGGTTCATCTGTCCTCACTAAACGGTCTTCACACTTGACTTCTCGAACCTTCAACGTTCCATAAACACTTTCTAGGATTTTTGAAAATTGTGCATCGTTTGCATCACGTAATAGAGGTGATAGCTCTTCTGGACTTATAACCCAGGTGCACTGACCGTTTCCTAACTTTGAGTGAAATAGTATAGAAAAACCAGATGCCATGTTCTCTATTTCCTCATAAGTTATAGGATCACTTCTTGGTTGGTCACGACGATTGATGTCGTACTTTGAAATCAAAAGATCATTCAATGCTCGAGCTTTACCGCGCTCAGATGCCAGCAGTGCTTCTTTGTCATCTCCAGTTACCAACAACATTAAAGTTAATTGGGCGTATACTTCAGCATAGTTTTCAAGATGCGATATTTTGAAAGTATCTTGCTCGTGGAGCTGATCAAACTCCCATTCTTTGCCTGCTAGACCTTCCCTAAAACAATGTAGGGATTTAGCAATGTATTCCTCTGTTTTCTCTTGTTCGCCATTCACCATGCAATAATCTATCATGTTCACGTACAAACGCCCGAGAACAAGGAGACTGTAGGACATCCTAGGTTTGCTTCCTGTCATTTTTGCAATTTTCAGACTTTTTTCAGCATTGTACACGGCTTGTTCATAATTTCCTAACTTCATGTATATCAATCCTTTGCTGCCATATGCATCGTCTTCTAGCTCTTTATCGTTGATATCGTTTGCCAAGTTTATTTGTTTGTCAAACAATTCTAAAGCATCATCAAATTCGCAAACTTCAAACTTGCATCTTCCAAGACAACCATACGTATGTGCTTCAAGCTTTTTCTCACCTTCTTCTTGAGCAACTTTAAGTGATTCATTGTAATGCATCAACGCTTTATCAAGTTGACCAGATTTACCAAAACAATCACCCAAACTCTTATTGGCATATCCTTCGGCAACACGATCCCTGATTTGTCTAGCAATCCTTAGACTCTCCTTGCTGTGTGCTAAAACTTCATCGTATTGGCCAATTTTCCAATTGGCTGTCGCCAAGTTGCGATGCGCTTCTGCTTCGAGCTGCTTATCACCGATTTTAGTGGACAGCTTCAGAAACATTTCGTCATATCTTATTGCCTCTTTGTAGTTACCGAACGTATCATAATCCTTTGACAAAGACTTGTACGCTTCTGCTTCCACATTCTTAAACCCACTGTTTATACAGACTTGTAACTGACGTTGATGATACCTGATTGCTTCATTACAATCACCTTTGCTGAGATAAACATTACCAAGCTTTTGGCATATTGCTGCTTCATCTTCCTTTGGGGCTTTAATTTCGGCAATTGGGAGAGCCTTTTTATAGTACTCAATCGCCTTGGCATTGTCACCAGTATCTTCATACAAATCGCCTAGATGTTCGTATGCCTTTCCTTCAAGGATTTGGTTTTTCGTCTTGATCGCAAGATCCAACCCTTTTAGACAACAATCTTTTGCCTTTTGCAGTTTTCCTTGAGAAATAAAGGAGTATCCCATGTTGAGGTGAAGTTTTATTACTGGTTTCGGATCGGGTTGCTTAAGTAAGATTTCCAAAGAATCTTCGTAATATTTCAAAGCTTGATCAAAGTTTTTCAAGTCCTGGAAGGCTGCTCCAAGGTTCCCATAGACCTCCCCTTTCTGTTTGTCTTTCGCTGAGGCAATTTTCAACCATTCTTCATAACAGTTGATGGCCTGAGGAAAGTCTTTCGTCGAGTCATATACCCTTGCCATGTTTAAATTTGCATCTTGCTGATAACATGTATTGTTGGTTTGTATGGCAGTATCAAGGGTTTTCTTGAAGCACTCAATAGCATTCTCATACAGACCCAATGAGTGATATTCAATGCCAAGTACTTTATAGCAGTAAAGTTCCCCATTCATGTCACCAATCTCTTCGTCAATTTTCGCTTTCTTTTCGAAGCAGCATATCGCCTTGTGGTGATCGCCCAATTTTTGGTAAGCTTTACCAAGGTTTGTTAATGCTGACGCTTGACCTTCCTTATCGTCCGCAGCCACAGCAATCCTAAGATCCTTTTCATACTGCAGAATGTCCTTAGCATTGTCACCAAGGTGTTGATACAACAGAACTTCTTTGGCTCTGGCAACTTCTGCGATATTTCGGTTATCCAACTTGGTTGCAAGCTCTAACTCTTTTCGATAATAATCACTAGATTGTTTGAAGTTTCCTTGGGTGAAGTGCAAGTGTCCAAGGTGAACATAAAGTATTACCTCCAAACTCAGATTTGATATGTGTTTTGCAATTTCCAAAGCCTTTTCGTAGCACTCCACAGCTTTTTCACTGGTGCCATATATTTCCTGGTAGAAGTGTCCAAGGCGCGCATAGATATTCCCTTTCTCTTCGTCGTCTGTTGGGACAATTTTCAGCCATTCGTAATAAAAGTTGAGGGCATGGAGAAAATCTTTCATTGAAACATATCGCTTTGCAAGTGAACTTTCCTGGTCCATGTTACTGTTGTTTGTTTCCATGGCAACACCAAGTAGCTGTTGGTAACAATTCATCATGATCAAATCATTATATTTACTTTAACTCTTTTGCTCCAAACAATTTCTGTTTTGTAACGAGTTTCGTAATTGTTTTAAGGATACAGTAAACCCTCGCGAATTTTACTCAAAAATACTGCTTGTGTTATGCATAGCCTGCGTTGCTGGTTCTCAAGGGAAGGGGAGGGGAGGGGAGAGAAAAGAAATGACCGCCATGTTGGTGGTCTTGATAAAAAAATCAAGAAATCACCAACATGGCTGCCATGTCTTTTGTTCAATTCACTCTCCTGAGAATGGTTGCAAACCATATTGATTTGATACTTATTTTACTACGTCATACGAGACAGCCGTTTTGAAACATGACATTAAGCAGCACCGTCAAAATGAATGCCAGAAATAGAAAGAGCATCTCAATAAGAAGTGCAAAGTGTCAGTTTATAAGATGAATAAGGGAAAAATTACAACAAATTCAAGATTAGATATTTTCTTAAGATTCATTTGGAAAAAGGCGTTGGATGCATGTCGCGAGCTTGTCATCCAATGCGTTTTTCCATCTTCAAACATATTCAATCTTAAATTTCCTGTCATTTTTCCTGTATATAACATCTTATAAGCTGAAACCTTTGCACTTTTACTAATATTAAAGTGCTCTTTCTATTTCTGACATTCACTGTGATGGTGCTGCTTGATTTAGGGAAGATAGAGTCACGTGACCTGTTAGTGCAAGTCCCTCATATTAATACTAGTCAGATATAGTTACCTAATTCATGGTATTGAGGATGAGATGATGGATGAGAGGACTAGGAGGCTTAGACCCAAATGTCTTGTATGTAGCGATCCGATTAACTTTCTTTTTTCTTCTCTATAAAACATGACATTGTATCCCATAACAACGAAGGTCGTAATCGATCCCGGCCTAAGAACATAAAAAAATCAAATAATATATTACTCTTTTATTAAAATGAAGTTTCAAAACTTGTATGTTTGATGGATAAGGACAATGCTGCAAACCTACTGAGCCATTTTTAAATACAATTGAAAAAAATCTCCATAAAAGAAAAGTTCTTTGTTGCTACGGTAACGCAAAGTTAAAAATGCGAACCGTTCTCTATAGTTCACTGTTTATTGTGTCTAGTGTCCACACTTAGTATGTGTATTACTTGATGTAAGCAGAGTAAGTATTAATTATTCTCTATCAAAATAGCGGTCAGTATAGAGAACTAGAACATTGTCGATTTTTATACTAGCTATGCGACAGAAAAGTTGCGAGAACGGTTTAAAGGATCGGATTTGAAAGCTGAATTTTAAAATTGATTTCGCACGCTGCCGATACCATTGCACACGTCAAAAAGAACAACAGATATCTATAAAGGGAAATGTGTGATATTTTCACTATTTTAGCAATAAACTGAAGGTTGTTTGTTCCCGAAAAGACTATTTATAACAACGATGACTATAAATTATAAACGGACAAGTCTTTCTAGTGACTCAAAGTGCTAAGGATTATAACGCCTCGCCTAACTCAGAACCTCCAACATCCTCCAACATTCAATGTTGAACCCCAGCAGGGACCCCGTATTTTTTAGCCCTTATAAGCTGGTCATGATAATGATAAAAATACAGTATTGAACTCTAGAGTATGAATTTGTTTAAATAGGTTTTCTCTAAAACAGCGCTCTAAAACTGGGCTCTCCTTACTCTACTAATTACTCGGGCAGTTTTCTGTACTCTACTCAAACTAGCTCACGGTGTTGTTTTTAGTTTCGTGGGCTTTTCTCTTCCGGCTGTGGGTTTGTCAGTTTGTCAATGATTAAACCGCGTTTATTGGCGAGGCCGATAACAGACCGAACCGTACGGGATTCTAACGCAACGGTTGGAGTATTTTTTTTAATTACGCCCGTTAAAATGAAAGTTACGGGCGCAATAAGGAAGATATAATAAAGCCATAATAAAGCCATTCCGATCGGCCGAACCCGAACGTTACGAACGTATTCCGACTCAAACCGATTAATGCTCTTAACAAAAGGCAATTTGAAGCGTATTCTTAGGTTCTGAACACAATTTTAGTGAAAATATCTCATTCTTCAAATGAATAAAACGTGTTGAAGATTATTTCTGAGCAGTTCAGTCATGAAATTAATATATACAGTTGACATTCACTTTGACCTCCTTTTCACGGATGCCTGATCACCGATACCGTAATCAGGTACGCTTCGCCATCCGCCAAAAGATGATAGAAACCAATAAAATCAATAAAATCAATAAAACAACTAAGATTCAAATCATCGAACACGCTTCAAATTGCCTTTTGTTAAGAGCATTAATCGGTTTGAGTGGGAATACGTTCGTAACGCTCGGGCTCGGCCGATCGGAATGGCTTCCGAAGATACCTCCTTCTGACGGATGCCTTGCTCGCCCCGAGAACAATAGAATTCTGCCCGATGATAAATTAAACCGTGTTTATAGGCAAGGCCGATAATTAATAGACTTCTAACGCAACGGTTGGAGTTTTAAAGAAAGTTACGGGCGATATAAAAGACAATTTGGCTTTCTAAAGCGTTGGGAGCAATACAAAAAGGCAGAATAACAGCGATTGCAGGTAATTTATGAATATTGTCTGTTTATTTAAATAAATTTTCAAAAGGCTTCAGATGATTATTATCCAATCGCCCGTGGAATAAATCATGACATGTTAAGACTTATCGAAAATCAATTCCTGACTAATGAAATGTTTGTTTTAAGATTGATTAAAATATCGTATATATGTATAGAGTGCACGCACTTAATCCGTGAAACATAAATAGTACAAAATAGTGCTAAATTATGGTAATTCCTTTGTTTCCTATTGTCTAATCAACACTATTTCGTAGTAATTAGTAGTGTTTGTTTCACGGATTAAGTGCATGCACTCTAATAGCGAGTAACCACAGAATACCCCCCAAATGACATTCACGTAGTCGATTTGAAAACGACGCAGAAACACAATAGGATGAATATCAGGAATACATTTGCTGTGATTCTATAGTTGCAGTACTAAAAAAGGTTACGAATCATATTTTTTTGAAAATTTCGATGACAATGAATACATACACATTCTAGATGCGACTAAATAACACAAAGTGATCGTCCATGGCAACCCAAATGGTCTGATGGATCGATAACAAAGTAAGATAACATTACTCACCGTTTACTCGTTAAAGCCCTTGAACATCTTCGTGCCTTTTCGATAGAGTCATATACTTTAAAACTTGTTTCTTCGGGACCTTCAAACCAAGCTTCCATAAAGGTTTTTACATATCTGTATTTTGGGAACATGATATTAGTTCCTTGAGAACCTCCTCCTGAGAGGGTTAAATGCTAATGTATGCAAACACTTTAGCAGATCGGCGTGACGTCGTCTAGGCTGATATAGCTAAATATAATAGCTGGGTTTCATGCATTTATTCCAGAATCAAAAAACAGTGAAGCGGTAGCCAGGCTCTGGATGAACAAATAATAAAAGACGCTAATGAGAAATCTTCTGTTGAAGTACATCCAAGATGGCTGCCGTGATGTCACATGCAACCCAGCATATTAATTTGGTTATATCGCATTCAAAAACTGATTATAGCATCCTTCCCTATAAAGACATCAAAATATGGAAATTATAATGAAAAGCTTTGGGCGAGACTTTTGACTCGAAAGTGACCGAATTTCAATAAGTTCACCAACTTCAATAACAAGTAGTAAAATCACCAACATTTGAGTGAAACACCTTTCGGTTTCACTTTCACAACTTCTGCTAGGCATTAATTTTACAAAGCATTCACCAGACTTTATTGTAAACAATTTTGGTTACTTATTTGTTGTGTTTGCTAAGACTAAGACCTAGGCCATTAAAAGGTTTTACTTGGAAGCCCTAAGATACATGTAAGATAATCTATCGGTCAACCAAGTCACATGTATTCTATGAAGAGTTGTGCTTCAAATGATCTTAACTATGTGTTTCCGGTGAGAGGCATTCGTCAAGAGTGCGTTACGGACTCTTTCTTGAGTACAAAAAAAGGGCTTCTCAGTTTTATAACTGAACTATCCAGTTCAAACTGACTGTGGAAAACCACTAAAGTGTTCCTGTCAAGTCTTGTCAAAATGTTTGAACCAATGAGACTTTGAAAATTTTTCAGTAAACCAATCAAATTACAGGAAAAGTATTGATCTTTTCTGAGTGTTACGCTTTCTTTATATTAACACGCGAAATAGAAAATAAGAGTTTTGGGGACAGTTTTTCAAACAGGTTTGACGGAAAGATCTAAGATAATGTTGTAAAAAACAAATTGAAGATAGTTTTTCATTGTCAGTACTCTTATTAATCATGGATGACGTCAAAAAATGTACAAAACTAAAGTGGAACCATGAGCGCAAAACTATCTTCAATTTGTTAAATTAATATCATGATTATATTATTAATAATAGGCTCCTGGTACTGGTTAGTTTTCACAAAAATGAAACTATGTAATAACATTTATCGCCTTTCGAACAGTTATTTTCATTTTAATCAATCCACTAGTGATGTTGATTTATTCTATGAACCTATTTACATGAGATAAGGTAACCCCAACAGGAGGGCTAGATTGAAACAATAGAGACAAGAAAACAAAAGAAACAAGGAAAAAGAAAAATTGCCCCTGCTGCTAGAGTTATGTAAACATAACTGTTTACATTCTACTATATTACAATAGAAACTGTATCAATTAATCATAGTTAAGATATTTAGGATATATTTTGTATTTACATCACGTATTTACAATGTCCCCATTTTCAAAATGTCAGACTGATGATACGATTTAAACTTACACAGACACGTTGTACACTAATAGATGAAGTACTGCTTCAAAAATGAGGATAGTTTAACGTTTGCTGTAGAAAACAAGGTTTGTTTGTTAAAGTTTGTTCCCTTTACATCGCATGGCCTTGTTCAAGGAATGCCATTTTGCAAGGCTTTTATCATCAAAGAAAAGTTTAAAGAAATCAACTAAGTTTCTTCTCAGCGTGATCCATGGGCCGGAATTGAAAAACATCGATGTTGATCGAAACGTTTGGCTCTTTCTTCTAATGGACATGTGTTGTTTTGAAATAATATTGTGTTGTATACTCAAAACATAAATTGGAAGAGTGTAAGACAATACTTTGTTCGGGGAAAATTAAGATGCGGTTGCAGAACTGAGCTGAATAAAGAGAAATAAAAAAGGAACAAGCCTACAACAATCACAGAATTATTTATTACACAGATGCACGTACATGCAAACAAATATGTACAGAAATCCCATTAAATTCCATTTCAGACGCATTCATAGAACAAAATGAGGTTATGGGTCATAAAATTGGACCCCTAATGACATCACAAAAGGTCTAAAACTAGCGGTTCCTATCGAAAGTGAAGTGCTGCGATCTGTAAACATAGTGAAGTTCCTTCGAATATGAAGACAAACAACAGAATAAAACCCAATATTAAAATTAAAGTCATTAATTTTAGATTTATTCTGTTGTCAATAGATACGGATAAGCTATTTCTTATATTTATGCTGGAATTTTTGCAAACAATTGATATCTTCAAAAATGTTTATGTGGGCATAAAGTTTAAATATAAAGGACGAGAAGAAATATTGTTGACATGTTGATATCTTGTAATGACAAAACAAACAACATGAGAACGTATATGTACAGTTTATTATATAATCAATAACATGTAAACAATAGTTGTAATTTAAACATTATATAACCAAAGAACACGATATGGTAGGTAATTGAGTGAAATCGTCTCTGCATCAGGTATGGAGCCTACTTCAAATGCTTTCAAGAACATACCATCCCACAATTCGATCAGAACACGATCTACAGTCTCTGTTTTCCAAGTCGAAATATCACACGAATTAGTACATAACAACGCTGAAAGACTCATAAAAGCACATTGTCTTCCTCTAGGAATGTCGCTGAAACGACTATTACCTTGATGAATACTTCCTCGACTAAATAAACTCTCGATAAACTCGTGTTAAACATGATTGCTGTAAACATCAGTTTGCGATAGCCGCTGATTACGTACATTGCAGGCGCTAAAATTCCGACATCGCTAGCTCGTCCACGAAATTGACTTTAGGCTCCGCTATTGCTGGGGTGCATCCATTCCTTCGGGAATCCAAAGACAATAAAGCGGTAGCCATGTTGGTTGACCAAACAATAAACGCTAATGAGAAATCTTTTGTTGAAGGTCAACCAAGATGGCTGCCGTGACGTCACATGTACCCCAGCAATTGCGTGACATACGGATCCCGAAGTGCTGCGAGATTAGTGTTGCTGCTCACTGCGTTCGCAGCAATAATCCTACTGGTCCATTTTCTTTAAGGTTTGTCCAATGCTTGCTACTTAGGATAAATCGACCTCCAAGTTTAGTATTCGATGTTCGAGAGTCGATCGATATCAACACAGGATCATTTTTGATACAGTATTCGAGTGAGTACTAGTAATTTTAGTTTTATTTATGACTGATACCTATACCTATGTGTTATGATTAATGCGTACTGCATCTCACCAAATCAGAAACAAACAAGACGCACATAGTGCGTTTACTCGTGCCCAAGTGGAATTCAATCTGGCATGAGGATAAATACGTTTTAAGGTGGATCAATACAGTTATTATCTGACCATACCTCTCATTTTCTTTGGTCGTTTTTTGCCCTTAATGTGTACTTAGCAACTTGATTTTTGGACCAAGTATTGAGTTAAGATTGAAGTTTAGAATAACACTAATCTCAGCGTGATCAACGTTGCCTAGGTAACGATAAACTAATGTCAACAAAATTAGTTTTTACTAAATATCTCAATAATCTGACCTAAGCTCGAGAAACGACAAACATTCTGTTAATCTTCATGAAAATGCACACCAATTTCACCATGTTTCGGGGCAATCAATCTGTTTGATTTTTAGTTATTCGATAGGATTTTGCATCCGTGGTCAATTAGCTTCATTTGACATTCCAAAACTTTAAAGCCAAATTTAAAATGTTTTAAACGAAATTAAACGCCAACAATTGTACTCTAAAACGTATTTACCAGTACTCTATCTTTGGGAAAAATGCTGATGTGATTCACGCATTATTAAACAGAGATATTTAATTTCGTGTTTATGCGTATGTGTTGAGTATTTTTAGCTAATATTTACATTAACACAGTTCCCCAAATATCTCCCAAATTCAAATGTATATTCGCTGGATATTGTGCATGCCTACTTTTCAACGTAATGACAATAATATTTAATTTTATTTTTGGTCACTGAGCTGAGCAACGCGAATATTTTTTTAAACGAGTAATAAACTTTTCCTTCAAAAAAACCGTCATAATCAAGGCGACGTGCTGTCATTTGCATGTTGACAACACGCGCGAGACCGGCAAACCTCATTTACATTTAAAAACACGCTTATCTTCGTCATCCTGCTCCTCGTGCAAACAGGAAGACTAAAGCACCGCCCTTAAATCATCCTTTGTTATAATTGCCTTCGTCACTTGTCACGTTTAACACGTGACACGACTGCATTAATTTGCGAAAGCACCTTTCGTAGATCTTAACTTTGTGAAACAAAGGTACCGCCAAGTTCTCACCTCGCTGAGCATCCTAGCGGTCCTTATAGTATTTGCCGAGTCATGCTTAGCATGACTTCGTGATAACAACAGCATACGATGCTCAAGTACTTAAGGACTAGGTTACTTGTATTTTTTCAGAGATCAGTTACTATTGGTGTGTAAAAGATGGATTTAAGACAATCGACACCTGCCAGAGAAACGAGGGATCCCGATGGAATCGATGATCACGACTTTCACATAAAAGCCGTTCGTGGTTTCTCCGATGGAGAGTCTTTTGTTGTGACCCCAGACGATAGTGAACCACATTTTAGAGTCACGACAATTCACATCTCTTGCAAATCAAGTGAATACCGTGGACCAAACCATAGTTACGGTGGAATCATTATTTATGGCTATGATGGAAAGACCGACTGGTATACAGCCAACGGTACGCACTGCAAGACTGGATATCTGGTGATTCAAGACACAGATTGCAAGCCTACTCCACAAGATAAATTCCCCAATGAACCTGGAATAGTGCACGGCGCCATCTACAGAAATGCCTTTGGAGAATCTTGTAGAGACAAGAAAGTCGTTGGGGAAGGTTTCTCGGTAGTAAATGGTGAATTCAAGGTCAACTCGATGTCGTTTAATCAAAACGAGGATCACTACCATGATGAGAAGAAAACAATGAATCCAGATATGGCAGAATATACCAAGAAAGTGGTGCAGTACTGGAAGGAAGCGGGAATTAGCTTTACGCGCTGCCAGAATCACAATATCAAGGATCTACAGGGTAAGGATTATTCGTCGTTGTAGAAAAATCTTGAAATGGAATTGATTGAAACAAAAACGGTCATATATTGGCAGTTGTTTTCCAAACGATCGCAAGACAAGCGTGCAGTAAAATATACTCAAACCGGTTGCTTGTCCAGATGAGATTTTTATGGGGGAAAAGATACTTCGTTTTCAAGATGCGGAAAACCAAAGACCGTCACGCCTATATTGACGCTAAAAATGCACGTTCTGTTCCCCCAGTCCGCCGTTTTTATGTTCGTTGAAACATTACAGGGTGAATGCTTTATGTTTTCTTTGGGATCTTCGTTTTTCGGACCCGATCGAGACCCGAAGATATATCGACCCCACTCAAGTCACTAACAAGCCATGGATATGTGGAGATGTTGAGGTCACTGCCGGTGATCGAACTCAGAATTCTTACTTAGAAGGCCGCGCAAACTAATTAATTAGTTTAATGCCTATATAATTAATAAGTCAAAGGTACTATGTTACAACTGCTATCAGGTAATACTTGAAACGCCTCCAGTTAACCAACTGATAATAGTCACAATTTGGTTCTCTCTTAGTGGTACCAAGGTCCTGCCCTGGCCTGACTTTGGAAAAGAAGGCATTGCTGATCAAACCTGCATATGATAAACTACCAAAAGATATCGTTTACGAGGTACGGTCCCTAGAACCTGGAACTTCTACTGATATAAAAAACATAAAAAAGATTTTGGTGGAAAAGTTTTCATTCAAGTACAGCGATATCAAGGTAAGATATATTAAAGCTTGGTTTAGTATAATCGCTACAATCGCACAGAAAACACACTATAATAATAATAATAATAATAATAATAATAATAATAATAATAATAATAATAATAATAATAATAATAATAAATCTTTATTGAGGATACTATCGTCACAAAGGTGATTTACAGATAGGTCCTCTAAATAATAATAATAAAAATAAAAATAATAAATAAATAGAGAAAAAATATTCATATATATGAAAACGATAAAAAGTATAAAAATAGTAAAAATATATATATACAGTTAATAACTATTATTATATCTAGTAGGACATTACCAGTCATACAGTTATAGAGAAAGGGGAACTTCAAAATCGTGAAAAAATAATTATTTAAAGTGTTTGTACTCTATTATCATAACATAAATACTTATTT
Organism: Telmatactis stephensoni; assembly: GCA_029948255.1. Lineage (NCBI taxonomy): Eukaryota > Metazoa > Cnidaria > Anthozoa > Actiniaria > Isophelliidae > Telmatactis > Telmatactis stephensoni. The sequence goes on from JALIZF010001772.1 coordinate 351,849, forward strand.
AAGTTTACGGATGGCTTTTTTAAAAATATTTAAAGATGTACTTTCTAAATAGCGAACGTAGAAACATTTGTTTTCTGTCAGCGACGACGGCGATCAATGACAAAGACATAGAAAATAATGAAACCCTCATGAAGGAATTGCAAGTACTACAGAATAAAGCTGCTAAGACTGTTTTGGACCGCCCACCAAGAAGTTCTGCAAGTGATGCGCTGGCCACCTTAAATTGGAAGCCTTTATCCAAGAAAAGAATATTGCACCGTTTAATGACTGTATATAAGTGCTTGAGTGGCCGCGGAATTGACTTTGACTTTGATTTTATAAATTAAATTCTAATTACCATGATTATAACACCAGATCTAAGAATAATTTACATCTTGTGAATTCACGCACTAATTATGGACAACAGCGATTCACATACCAAGCTGCTAACGAATGGAACAATTTGGACTTGTGCATTAGAAAATCGTCCTCATTAATTGAATTTAAATCAAAAATGAGTTAACATTTATAATATTATATATAGGTCATATTTTTAATTTTTAATTCATATATTGTTATATATATTTTAGAATTTTTAATATTTTATCTTGTAGTTTATATTTATTATGTCTCAGAACCATACTGAAAATTGCTTTGCGAGTAGGTTTCCTGGGTAAATTTATCATTATTAGTATTATTATTTTAAGCGCTGCGATGGCTGAAAACAGTTTTCTGTAGTCGTAGCGTGCATATATATATATATTTATTATATGGCTAGATAATTTCCTGAATTCTGATTGGCTAACGCATGGTCTGTATTTTGCCATATCAGGACCGCTGTCCCGGATGAAAAGAAAAATTTGCGTTTGGCAATTGTTTTAGCGGGACTTCTCAACGCCATACAATAAATAAGTTATTAACCTCGTTTGCTCGGTCTGTATGGGAAAATATCAGACCTCGGTCTTTTTTGTACGGACCTCGCCTACGGCTCGGTCCGTACTGTCAAGACCTCGGTCTGATATTTTCCCATACAGACCTCGCGCTCGGTTAATAACCCTTTAATATATCTATCTGTTTATTTAACTGATAATGCAATTTAATATATAAAGCAATTTCTTGTAAAAAAATTTGAAACGTTTCTCTTTAAGTTTTTGTATTTGTAAAAGAAGAAAACGGAGAAAAAAACAAAAAAAACAACAACAATTGATAATGCAAACAATAAACAGTGTGGATTATTCCATAGGATTGTCTAAAAGCTGTCTAAATAAAGCTATTTTCCTTACAGCTTTTAGAAGACGATGGAGCGTCCAAAGACAAAATCAAAGAAGCTTTAGAGAATTTCGAACAGGAAGTGAAGGACAACAGTCTTGTATTCTTTTACTATACTGGACATGGCATGTATCTTCCAGACTCACAAGATGAAGGACTTCTTCCTACTGTAACAAGCTGGCCTGCTGAAGTAAATATTGTAAATCTTTTTAACTCGATTATGCTCATTCACTGCAGGAAAGAACTCTGTATTATACATTGCGATCTATATACGATCTATATACGATTGCTGATTTTTGTATAAATTGAAACAGGGAAATACCTATATACCTCTACGTCGCACACAACCGCTCATGGCAAGGCAACATCCAGGTGTTATGTCAAATCTTCATTGACATTTGGCCGATAAATATAAACCATTGTGCCCTAAACCAAAACTAACTTTGAGCAAATGTTTAACATAAAACCAAATCAAATTTTATTATGTTTATGATAAAGCTTTTTTTAAATCTCCACAGGTTCCTTTGGAGGAAGTGTGTTTCAGAGGCAATGATTTCTTTAAATTTCTGGACAACCTGGCCAAAAAGAAGGTCAAATTTTTCTTAATTTTTGACTGTTGTCATTCTGGTCAGATATATCGCGTTGTAGAATTAAAGGGAGAAAGCGGAATACGACCAAGACAGGTTTGTGTCAATTCTCATTATTTTCATTATATAATTTGTCTCATCATTTTGTATTTTTGTACGAAACCAAGAGACCATAATACTAAGAGAGCGAAACTCAACTAACTCAGTATTGATGTCTGTGCGATGTATGCGGCGATTACAAGCCCGTTATTTTCAGTTATTTCGCCATTGCGCGCGCAAGGTTCTCAAACAATAGAATTTGATTTTTGTTGTGCGCGCGGACGGGACCGCTTGCTTTCAGCATTTGAGTTCCATTGTTTAAACGCCTTGCAGGCGCGATGACGAAATTACTAAATATACCTTTAATAGTCGCCCCGTACATTGCACAGACATCCAATGAAAAGGAGAAATCCAATAATTTATTTAAACTCTGCACAAACGTACATTAAAGCAGCGATAAAAAAGAAAAGGAAAGAAAGAAAGGAAGGAAGGAAGGAAGGAAGGAAGGAAGGAAGGAAGGAAGGAAGGAAGGAAGGAAGGGAGGAAGGAAGGAAGGGAGGAAGGAAGGAAGGAAGGATCACTGTACTACAAATTTTACAGAAAGAGAAGCTCATGCCCGAATCATGTCCCGGTCAAAACGTTGATACTTCCTGTACTCCGGGACCTCGTGATTGGGGGAGCAAAGGGATGTTTGCTCAATACTTCTCAGCGTTGGCGCAAATTCAAAGGGGACGCCTCTTTGAAATTCGAGCATTTATGACAAGTTATTTTAATTCTGAGTTAATTCTAGGTCGTCGCAAGGGGAACCACTACGAATACCAATACAAAGAAAAAGTACTCGAAAGCAGATCGAAGAGGCTGGACACCAGAGGATAAAGACTGCTTTACTTCCATTGCTGCATGCAGCTCAGCACAAATTGCGCAGGGGGATGATAAGGGAGGATTTCTAACCCAGGCGTTTAATAATGTGATCAACGCCTACAACTTAAAGGACCTTCAAAATTTGTCTTATGAAGCATTCTTTAGGTATGGTTATGAATGGTTTAAACATTTTATCTTTTTTTGCGATTTTCGAAATTAGGCGAACTCATGCATTGAAAAAGTCCGTTGGATTTTGATTGTTCACTTCCGTCAATCAAATTCAAAAATTAAAAATGCGAAGTTTTAACTTGTACCAAAATTATATTTAGCTCTTACAGGTCGTTTTAAGATCATTTCATGTCATTTGGTATGCTTTTAGGAATCTTTATGAGTATTTTTTGGGTTGTTTTGTTTAAAGTGGGCGGAAGCGAAAAACCAAATTCCAACGGACTGTTTGGAGGTCAGAGTTCGCATCATTTCGATAAAAATCTGCACATATAGAAACTCGACAGAATGTTCACAGATTATATAGATTGCAATGGGAGCTGAGTCGGTCACAGTGTGAATAGCTTTGTATGCACATCTATGCACATGTCTCATCATAGAATGGACGTACCACTTTCAAAATTTGATTGAGTAGTGTTTTCAAGAGAACTGTGGAATTCGGAAGTTTGATCTTTTTGCGTCACTATTCTTAATACTGAGTGCACTTTTCGTATGAATGTGGGATTGAACTATGCAATACGCGTGACCGTGTCAGTGCTGTATTGTCTGTAAACTGAACATTCAAAGCAGCAAGTGATAATATTTGCGCATGTCTCCAACTTCTATTGTCTTGGACAAATGGATAATTAATTTTGAAAGGATAATTTCTTGCTGTTCATACTTCTGCACTCGACTGTAATGCTCCGAAAAACTTTTGGGAGACTATATACGACTCTCTTTATGAGAGAGGTAGCCCTAAGCCAGGTTAAAACTGTAATTGAGGCCACTTCCGTCCAGCGGTTCGCACAGAATCGTCATGTTATCACTTGCTGTTAACATTCAAAATTCCTGCCTTGTCCACAGATAGCCCAAGCTGTGCGTTTGTATATGAAATATATGGAATTTCACGAACGATCCGCTGAAAAATAAATTTTGAAGAAAGGAACAATTTGAATTCATAATGCTGTTGTGTTTGTTTTTCTGTGTATTTCTGTGAAATACATTTGAGGGAGTTTTAGCGATTAATGATTTTTTTTTGTTCGTTAAGTTTGTTCCCACTTTAATTAATTAGCTTTTTACACTTAATTTCATTTAGACTTATTAAAAGAGAATTCAAAAAGCATGGTGAATGGCGGACTCATCAGACGCCGCAAATTGAAGGAGCTAATCTTGATACCGTCTTGTTTGGTACTTCCAAAGGTGAGCAAAAACTCGTGAATTGCATATCGACAAGTTGTAAGAGAGAACTACTCGTTTATAAACCGGACGTTTTACTCACTCAAACGAAGTCTGGTAACTCTTGTTCCAGAAGTCAAAATTAAAATAGATCTCGGTCCTGATTGGTCGTTGCTTGTGTCTGGTGCGTATAATTTCTCTCATCGTATTACAAGTGCCGGCCAACGGCTGAATGAACTTTTGGGTTACCTGTGATCGATATCTTCACTTGATTCAGTAACTAACAATGCCCGCTAGTCAACTAGATCCTTCTCTTTCAACACCAATTTCTACTAGAGCTTTCATGATACAATACAATTTCAGAGTCCAGCCAGCATGCGCAGAAGCTTCAATAGGCAATGTGCACAAGCGCAATTTTCTAGAACAAAGCATGATGGGAAACTGTGTCCTTGCACTTTTTTATTCCTGCTGAAATAAGCACAAAAATCTATCTTTGTCATTTCTTTACAGAAAATGCAAGTATTTTACCATAAAAAATATAAAAAAATTAATGTTACAAAATGCTTGTAGGTCGCTAGAAATCGTTGTTAGATTTTTGCTGGACTCCAACTTCCAGAGTGCTTTGCAAGCTCTTGCGCGCTTTGCCTATTAAGTCAGCTGAATCTACGAAATATTTTATGCATTGCTGATGAAAAGTACATATTTTATAGCTCAGTAGAGATTTGAATCTTTACACTGAAGGCGGCTCCAACTAGTTGTCAGTATAGTATCAATGACTGTGATCACACCAGTTCTATTTGTCTGTTGCTTAAACCGATTTTTTGTATGGAACTCTTGACTACACATTCTCTCAATATCTATTTGTAGAAAGTATGATATTATTTCAATAACTCTGTTTGTTGTGTATCGTAGTCACTGCCAAACCAGGAGGAATCATTATCAAAGATGTCCTTCATGAAAATCAAGTTGTTCTAGATGCTGGTTTTCTACAAAACTTGAGCGCCGGTGAATATGATGTGTTTGAGACTACGGCCTCTGAAGACAGCAGCAAGGAAGGCTTTAAGTCCGAGCATTGGTTGGGTACAATCGATGTTAATGAGAGTTTAATTGGGCCAGTGGAGGCATATGGAGCCATTATCAAACGAGCAGAAAATAAAAAGATAACTGTAAGTACAAAGTATTCGCGAGCTGCCAAAAATGTCCTCACTTGTCCTATATACATTTGTGCAGCCGTTAGAGGATCACGTGACTTTTCGGGTTTAAAGAAAGAAAGAAAGAAAGAAAGAATTTAATTAGTTAATAAAGAAATAAATAAATACCGGAGAATTCGCAGAAAAACCCTCGTGGCAAGGGAGAGAACAACACATCAAACAAACTCAATTTACGTATGGCCCAGGCTGGGAATGGAACCCGGACCACAGCGGTGAAAGGTGAACGGTGCACCGTTACGCCACCTTTGCCACCTTTGCAGCTGAGGCGGACAAACCACGTGAAACTATTTAACACTAACCCACTGGTTGTATGATTGTTTTAGATTGGATGTCTAGCGTATATGATAAAACCTGGCAGCATCAAGAACAACTTGTTTATCAATGTATCACCAAACGATGTCGATCCTAAGGACTTCTCAGAACTCTCCAAATACCTCAAGGCTACAAACATGTTCAATGTATTAGAGCGACAACCATCTAAAGATATTCCAGACCTTATAACCATCACCATTGAGGAATTTAACCAGTCCAGGTATATTTCTTTGAGTTCATGATTTATTTTCTCTTGTAGACAATAAAGCCGCAACAGCCTCGACTGCGCGTAAGATGTACGCCAATTTAATAATCGTTATCAACGCCTAAAGTATACGCAACTCACCCGTAGAGGACTACGGGTAGAAATCATCTAAACCTTTAAAAGTTCGCGAGTTTCACATCATTATTCTAGCCTAACTCGCCCTTATACATTCATGTATTAATGCTAAAAATCAAGAACAGCAGGCAAACCAGTTGGCTATTTACAAGCATGGCCGAGAAGCTGAATTTGATCTAGTGGCCAGAGCGGGGATCGACTCAAACTCGGACCAACGGATTTAGACACTGACGGCTCTAACCACTGGACCATGCTGGTATTAAGCCTGTTTTAAAATAGCTCGATTGTATATTCTTTTAGTATAGAATTTGAATAACATCACCGGCAAAGCCAAAAAATGCACATGAAACAAAGCAAATACTTTAGATAAGTCTATATAATAACCAAATTGTTTGTTTAGTTCATTTTTGATATCATGCAGAAAGAAGTGCTGGGTGGCTCGTTGCGATGGAAACATGGTTGTTCCTCCAATATGGTTAGCTCATGGAAATGTTATGGCGGGAAATTTAGATCGCTATATACGATACACAATCGCTCTAGACACGCTAAAGAAAGCGGAACAACGTCCAAAGAATAAAACCCCTCTAGTGAATGCATCCCTGAAGGTTTTCAAGGTCGAAAAAGATCTCAAAAATCTTACCATGGCCAAGTCTGACAAAATTAAAGAAGCGCTTAAAGGCACCGACATCTTACAAGGTATATATCACAAGAATATTGCAAGCATATCTCATACGTCTCATTTCATTTGGGCCAGACAAAATTATAATTATACTGTATGCATCTCTTCACATTAAATATGTTGGTAGCCTGGGTACCAAGGAGAGAGTGAAGCTGCATGAGCGGTTGGTTAGTGTGCGACTTTCTGTTGTGAGAGGTCCTGCCGAGTTCGATTGCCAGTCACTTCACACTCGTTGCCACTGCTTTCTACTCTGAGTAGCTTTGATTCCACTTTTGTTTTGGTATGGGATTGATACGATTATCAAACCACGCTTTTTGCACGTTACATCTCATCTGCCAGTTGCATTTTTTCTTCTTTTTGTAAAGTATTCAAACAATCATGATTCGTTTGATCATATCATGTTGTATATTTTTATCCATTATATAAACAACTAGAATCGAACGCATTTTATAATTCGATCATAAAGACATTAAATGCACGTTTGATTTGGTACTGATTGAAGGGGTTTATACGTAATTTCAGAAAATGTTATCTCTGCTTGGCCTCAAGCCTACGGGAGTATAGGTAGAAATCACTGAAGCAACTATAAAATGCATATCTAATTTGTAATGCCTCGAGCTTATAGTGCAGACCTTCGCTCGCGAGCGGTGTGGATGTGTATGAATGGTTCCTCGACAAGACTACTTAGATATGCATTTTGTACTCTCCTCAGTGATTTCTACCGGCCGTACTCCCTTTCGGTCGAGTCGCGTAGGCTTGAGGCCGAGCAGCAACAACGTTTTTGAAATTCAGTCATAATACATACCACTTATTAGATATTTTCTTGTGTATTACGGGCTGATATTTTACGAGTCGCGTACGTATTTTGCCGAGCCTTTAGGCGAGGCAAAATGCGAGCGATGAGTAAAATGTCAGCCCGTAATACACAAGAAAATATCTAATAAAGGATTTATTATATAACTGCCTCTTAGTTCCCTATTTTCCTATTGTTTTATGTAAAATATGGCCAACCAGTTTTCAACTATGTAATACGGCATATAATAAGGCCTCATATTTGCTTAGTTCTCTCATCTTTATATGGTAAAATTACGTCATAGTTATATAATAAAGACGGGAAATGGTATACAATGGTGACGAATAAAACCATTGTTCGTTGTTGTCAAAATTCATATTAATCGCCGATAAAATTCACCGGTCCTTGCTTATACATATACGGGGACCTTTAAGTACTTAGTGTAGAGACCAAGATATAGCAAACAACACAGCAAAGTATCTCGAGAATTTTCAATTATAATCAATTTTTTCACCACTTGGTATATTTAGCTATGATCGCCATTTTGATAAGTATAGAACGGTGAGACCATCTTTCATTTCATGAAAATTCGTCTCGTCGATCGTTACAAAATCGATAATTTTCACGAATTCTTCTAAGGCCACCACAATTGTTGGTAAACTAATTGGAAATTACTAATATACAGGTTAGACCTTTCAGGCTGCACAAGTATCTTGTGAAGAGAAATCTTTAGGGACTTTCTTTATGTACTGGAAGAACTATAACTGATATATCTTTTTTTACTTTCTTCGTGCAACTGTGATCAGGTGATCAATTGTCCAGGTCGTCAACTCTGCCCGGTACTCGAAATTGTCAACTTTACTGTACCACATTAATGAAAATCAAAACTCAGCATATAACCTTTAATTTTCTAACATGTAATTTTTCTCTCCACAGTTTCTGATCAGCGAACAACTTTCAAGGCCCATTCCATCGTCGAAGACACCTATAGTACAGTAAAACCAGGCACTGGAGATGGATTTGTTTTTCAAGTCTGCAATAACAACCCCAAGCCAAAGGATACAGACCCCGAAGTAGTCGAAGGTCAAGTCCACGTTTGCGTTTTCATTTTTCAATTTAATGGAGCAATCACACCTATTTATCCAAAGAAAAAGGTATCAGCATACATCACCTTGACAGCCTTGTGTGTTTGTTGGATAGTACCACACGTTTGTTTTTGAGTGTTTAAAGAATTATTTTGTTAAACTTTAAGCCAAGAAAAATCAATTTTAAGTGCTTACCCCGCGTTTTCGCATCAAAGATAAAAGAAAAATGTCGTTTTGTGTCAACGGAGTTAGGACAAAATACGGTATTTTGAACTGAATTACATGAAGAATCCAGAATCGATCCAGAATAATCTGCATGGAAAAAAATGGAAAGGCAAAGGCAAGGCAAGTTATTTTACTTTAAAGCGCACGGAGTGGTGCCCAGTTCTCCCGAGCCAGGGGCTCATGTATAAAGCGTTGGAAGTGTGCGCCCTTCATCCCTTCTCTTCATTAGAGTGCTCCGATTCACTGGTATTTAAAGCAAAGAAGTTGAAACAAGTATGTAAGGTCACTGAGGATCGTACTCGGACCTCTTGCACCGAAGCCCATGCACTAAACAGTTTTGCAATCCTTGCTCCTTAAAGACATCTAATTATTACGAGTTTAGGCCTTCCATCTAGGGCGGAGCACGGAGAAAAATATTCACTTTCAAATGTATTCGGATTAAATTGGATTGCCCTAGCTATAGAAAATTCGCGTAGCAGTTGAGTGATCACTGATTGATTGATTGGCCGTTAACGGGCCATGAAAAACTATTTTCTTCAAATCTAAGCTTCAATATTATAATGAGATTAATTTATATAGTGATTTTTGTAGTTTACTATGAAGAATGATGCTTTATTCTGGATTTGTAGCCCACTGAGGTTTGTAATCTGGGGTCAAAGCACATGTAAACAAGACTAACTAAATTTGAACTGCGTGCGTAACTCGAGAAAACGTTATTTTAACGGATTGCTAATAGAAGACTGCGAGCCGAACACCTCCAGGCGCGCTGAAAGTGGTACATAGCTACAAATTTCTGAATTAGTGTGTATTTAATTGCAATACAGCGATGGGCAGGGTATGCGGTATCTCTAGAACAAAAATGTATTGTAAGGAAAGGCCTGAGCCCAGAAGAATGAATGTTTGAAGCCCGGGGGGGGGGGGGGGGGGGGGGTTACTCAATCCCATTTTGGATAGGGGTGTGCCGCCGGAGTTCTAGAAACCTGACCCTGTTTAAGACACTCGAAAGCGGCACATACCCGTATAGCAATTGATGGCGTTTACCGTGGGTAAATAAAGTTAATTGATTGAGCAAATATCCCCCCAGGGTTTAAAGACTCTGAGCTCGAGGGTGGCTTCAGCTCAGGTCGTCGAAACGTCAGTCACATCACACAGTGCTTCTCAGGACCACATCCACCCAGATGCATGGACCAGATGATCACATTACAAATATTGTTACTTCGACAAATATTGTTGCTTCAATAAATATATATATTAATATCATTATTTTTCATTTCTAGGGAATGACGATCCCGCTTATAAGAGGTAACACTGCAGAAGACATTATACGTCTTTGCATACCTGAAGAGTCACTTCGCACCATGGCCCAACCAGACCCAACAAAAGATGAGCCAAACTATGGTGATAACACACTGGTGATGTATGCCACCTCAAGCCCTGTTGATTTTGGACCACTTGAACAAACCCGTATCAAAACTAATTCTGATTTGAAACGGGAATCCAGAGGAACTGCAGAGGAGGTACGTATATTTTATAAAGGCTACAATTCTAATTCTATGGATTTGTGGTGGATTTGCACACTTCGCCCACCAATTCCCCGCCCCGTCCCCAGCCCGAAAGAACGAACGACAACAACATGTGAGTTGAGCGTTGTGTGTAAAATATTTAATGTAGAGGTAGTGAGTGTGAGTGCTAGAAGATGAATATGTAGATATACTGCGGCTGTGAAAAGATTAATCAATTAATCAATGGTTTTCGTTCGTTCTTTTTAATCAATTAATTAAATTATTTATTTATTTAAACAAACAATAATGACAATTGAATCTCAATTACACTCTCTCGAAGACAGACTTCCTCAGGTCCATCACGTCTTCGGAGACCCAGGGCGTTAGGGAGGAGGGAGGAGGGCGGAGGGGAGGAGAAAGGAAAGAGGGTAAAAGGACGCCCTGGGCTTTTGACTACCCCTATATAACTTGTCTTGAGGCCAAAATTAATCAAATTACATGGTCTAGCGTAAACAAAGTTCAAATGACAAAAATAACTGGCTCATTTCAATTATCGCTTTGATATAGTGACTCAGTTGCTCAGCCATGTCCTGTGAGAAGTCCCTCAAATACATCTTGTTTCACCAAGGTCTTTGCAAGGTCCTTTTCCCTTCTTTCCTTTCCCCTGACGCCCTGGGTCTCCGAGGACGGGTCCATCACCACCTGTCTAATTTTCGTCTTAGGGGGTGTTTACATGACACTATAGCTAGGATCATCCTAGCAATAGGATCATCCTAACAGGCGAACCAACTTTTACGTTTATTTAGCTACGTTTAGTTTACATGCCCGACGCAGAGATCAAAGAAATGAGTGATTGTTCGTCCTAGGTTACCCGAACCACCACAACATTAGCGTTTCCTAATCCTAGTTGGCGAAGTATCTCTACTTTTTCCGTTTACATGATCGAAACATATTCCTAGTGCTAGGATATTCCTACCGGCGAGACAGGATGATCCGGCCCTAGTAGGATTATCCTAGTCCCGAAGTGAAGACACAAATTTCCATGTAAACAGAATGCAGTAAATGTATAGCAGGTAGGTTGGTTCGCCTGCTGGATGATCCTAGTGCCATGTAAACACCCCTTATAGAGAGTTTAGTAACAGTAGTAAACAATAGATTTGTGACAGCGAGGAACCCACAAATGTACGTAGAGAGGTAGTCGTTTTATAGGGAGTTAATTAACAGTAAAATCATGGATTTTTGGATGGTAGGAACCAGTCAACAATGTCTGTTGCATAGAGGTGTCCGTCTATATATGGTTATATATTATATATATGGTATATATGTGTATGGATTTTACGGTGCAGCCAATGGAAAATGGAAAACAATTTAATGTCAAAAATCAGCTCTTTTTGTCGTTACTAAGCCACGAAATGAGATGGATCTGGAGAAAAAGAAACTAACGAAAAGTACACATTTAATAAAATTAAAACATATTCTATGATGGGTGAGAATTTGTAAAAATGATATTTTCGTGATTTTCTTTGCAGGATCCTTTAAAAGATTTGGAAAATTTTCTAGCAGTCAACAAGAGGTGTATTTCAGATGATGATGTAAAAGAGGACACCAAGTTTTACATCAAAACAGTAAACCTGAGAGTTGAAAAATAATTTTAAGATGATTTTGTTCCAAATCAAGAAAAGATATACTCATCAATATTCGCAATATCCTCAATTTTCAACATTGTGAAGTTGACGCACGCGATGAATGAAGTTCTAGATTTTGGATGACAAGTTCACTACACTGCTTGAGCACATACAGCCATTGATCTTTAACTTGTCTTTTGAGACTAAGACATTAATAACCCAATCACATTTAGTAAATTTTTAACATTTTAAGGGAATTTTTAGATTTGTGAACCTCAAGTGCACCTCATATTAGAACATCGTTCTCCAATGGCACCCCCCAAGGCCAATCACGTGCCACGTGGAAAGAAATAATGATGATGACGACGATGACGATGTCGAATTCGTTTCAAACAATTTCATATTTTTCAGGAATCATAAATGGTGCAAATTTTTATTGTTTTAATATTTATCACCTTATTTAGTTTAATAAAGCTTAAACCATGTACTGGAGTGTACGACATTCTTAGAGCTTCTGGTCTTCATTGATGAAACGTGACGGATCAAGAAGACGATTCATGTTTTCTCATGGTAAACGAACTAATAATATCTCCAGGCCGTGGTGTCTTATATGTGGCTTGATTGAACTACTTGCGGCCAGATATCTGGCCCACAAGGGTTTGTAACTTATAAGGCCCAGTTCAGACGTCGCATCTCACATGTGCAAAGTTGCACTGAATGGGAGACTTGCACTAACTAGTCACGTGACCCTATCTCCCCTAAATTAAGCAGCACCGTCACAATGAATGAATTCGCTATCAAATGCGTCACATCGATGTTGAGTAAAATGGCAAAGTTTCGGGAAGATTGCTCTTAAGGTATCAGGGTACCCCAAAGTTTCTCAAAAGGGTCGACTTTTACTTTTTTACATTTTCTGATAGAATACACAATAAGCTATGATTTAGTGAAAAAATTATTTCACTAGCGGTTTTTAATAGCGAGTTATAAGCGAAAAACTTTTTTCCGGTTTAATCCCTGTCAATTATCTGTTGACATCACAATTGATCTGTCATCAAGAGAGCTTGTCGGTGAAGAATACAAAGTTCAATGGGATCAAATGGTCTTGACTTCCCGACATTTGTGTGGGAAATGTAACAAGATTTTGGTTGCCCTTTACTTCAGCTGCATGTCATCGGGCAAGATTATTATGTGTTATAATCCCCTTGTATCAACAAACCCGCTTCTTGGCTACAAAACACATTTTTGCGTTTTTCTCGGAAGTGAATTTACGTTCAATTAGCCGTGTATTTTGAGTTCCCGGTCAAAGGGATTTTAATGGATTCATCTGAAATCTGGCAGAGGTCGTCTTCGATAGTTGTTCTTTAAAAGTATGTTTTTTGATTTTCGATTTTTTGCTCCATTCCAAAGTTATCGTCTGTTTTGTATCGGATACAGCTATTTTGGCGGTGTTGTAAGTTTACGAACGTATAACAGAACAACGGGGCAACTAATCAAAATTCTGAGACACACTTTTGACAAGTGATATCTCAGGATCTCAGAATGATAGTAAACATTGTTTTCGGATCAATATTGATTGACCGGGAACTCCGCGAAGACACCTCGGTGAAATTTTGAATAATTCGCTCTAACCTAAAAGGAAAAAAAAATGACAAAAACATAATAGTAATTGTTTCTACATTTATTCAGCTTTCTAAAAATGTATACTTTAACAGGAGCCCATTGACTTTAATGAGTTTAGACTAAACGTTTTTGGCGCAATATAGAGTTGAACACACACCGGTCGCTAGGTACCCGAATTTTTAAAACATTTAGCATTTTCACAAAGAAATGTACGGTGGACGGGTATCACACGTCCGGCGAGCCTCGTTATCATGCTAAACACACATTTCTTTATAAAAATCCCACAAAAATATCTAGCTTCTAAAATTTGTAACTTCGTCAGTTTAAATGCAATCTTTAAGTTTTATTAATATTGATGTGATGAATTTGTTTATGTAATCACATGATTTTGAGTGCAATTTAGAATGAATTAGGACGAGTAAATTTGTTAGCGTTTGACAAAATTACACGAGCCCGCCGTAGGTCGTGTGCAATTTGTTATCATTGAAAAAATTACGAGTCCTTATTTATTTTAAATTGCACTCTGCAAATTTTAAAATTTCTATCAAAAGTGTCAGTCTACTCAGTTTTTTTGGAATCAAAACTGTTTACAAACTTACAGCTTCGTTGAGTGAATCCAACTTCCTCTGTTGAGTCGGTCACCATTGTAGTCTCGATCGACATATCCCGTAGTACCATTTCAGAAGACAAATTCAACAGAAAATGGGCATTTTCTTTACTCTTCTACTCACATGATGATGAAAGCTGCAATAATTTCCAGATTTTCAAATGCCAGCTGAATTTTTCCATTTTATACAGGTGAATTTTCGGCGAATCTACGGATCACGTTTGGTTCAACAATGGCGAACTGAATCTCATACTAAAACTAACAAGACGCACACGTGCGTTCACTCGTGCCCCGGGAGCCCTTCAGTGACCGGCCCCGTGCGTACTCTTCCCCGAGCCGTTTCACGCATTCTTCACTTAACCGTAACATAATAAAGACCTTTTTTGACCTTTATAGAGAATATCTGATTAGTCAATTTGTCTGTCAGCAGCTTAGTGTTTGCCTTTATCCCAACATGCAAAAAATATACCAGTTTATTCAACTTTTTATTTCACTATATATCTCAATTTTGCTGTAAAGACTTCTACAACGACGTTTTTGACACAATAACAAATCGTGTATTTTTTCGGCGTTCATGTTTCAGATGTTTTATCTATTACGTGACCAAACGCATCAGGTCAAATAGAGCCTTGATTCCATGAAAATATATAAATAAATTGTCTGGCCAGAATTGTGTTAAAATTCATTACAAACCTAAACGTCTCAAGATCTCTTGAATGCTTGAATGAAAAATATAATTGACTTGCCTCTATATGCGTTCGTTTAGCAACATGTAGGGTGAGAAATTCGTAGATTTCCAGCTCAAAGGAATTGCCCCGAGTCGCGAGAGCTTCAGTTTTCAAGTACTCCATCGGAGTTCGATATTTGGTCAAAGTATTGGAGATCAAGCTCAAAATAACAGCCCATTCTGAAGCTCTTATAAGTGTCTAGGTATATCTCGAGTTAAAAGCTCCATTTTTTATTGTCTCACTGCTGGAAAAGCCTGTCTCTGAAAGCCATTTTTTGGGCTGTCCGCCATCTTGCATTCCTAAAGTTCCTCACTGGCGTTCGCTACGAAGAGTAGGCGATGAATGAAGGGCATTGTTTCTTCCGCTCTTGACCAATCGGGAGTGCATCACTTAGCCGATTGCGCTAAGAATGCTGACTCAGAAATGCTGCATTCTCGTGGACGACGAGAGAAAAAACATTTGCAATTTATAACTCGTTCCCGGCCTAAAGGCCTGGGCACGAGTAAAAAGCAGTGTCCAACTCTATATTTTCCTTAAAAAGTTTGTCTTATCTTCTCCACTTGCTCGATTTTAGACATCTAACTACTGGAAAAAGACTTCCTTGAGAGTCCATAAAGGTAATGAATACGGAAACATCATATAACTTGTCAAGGATTCATTTGCAAAGTTCAATCGGCTGAGTAAAATGTTTGAGCGGAAATTGGCGACTCGCGCTCGCGTTAGTGCAAAATTATTTCTCAAAATGGCTGTAGCTTCCAAATTTATCCACCATTTTGTTTTTGTTTCTAACTGTAGTAGTGTACAAATTCTGAAATTTCTGAGTGCAAATTTGTAAATTTTTTAAGTACAAATTTTGAAATTGAATTTGATTGCATGGCTATTTGGAAAACTTTGAAATAAATTGGCGTGCTTTCAGCCAATCATATTTCAGAAATTTTTGTATGTATATGATTAGATATTGAATTCGTTTTTCCGATAAATAAAATATTTTTATAATGTCGACACGAGGGTCTATAGTCATAAGTTGTTCTGCGTTACTCGAGAACGATCGAGCGTTACTTCAATGAGTCCTAAAAAAAATTAACCAATAATAAGTGTGACCGTGACCTTTACTGACCTTTTGCACGATTGAAACCTTTATAGTGGCGCCAATCTGACTATCTCTCTGTATCCCAGTAACGAGTGCGACCTAAATACGTCACCAATTCACTAAGTGTTAGCCAATAACGAGCGTCGGGAATTTATTTCAACCAATAACATCTCTCACCGTGGCCTCAACGGACCTTCTACACTTTTGAGACTCACTCGCGACTGCTTGGCAGGCTATGCCCGGTGAGGAAAAATCTCATTATTAGATCTCATAAATGTTTGAAGGGCAAATATAATTTTTTACTGGTTTTGAAAGCCATTTTGTTAGTTGGCCGCCATCTTGACTTCTCTTTCATCCTCGCGATCCTTCGAAGAGGTTCGCAGCTCTTTGTACTCGTTGCGGAACGGCCACTGGCCTATCGCAACATGTGTGCGCGCTTGTATGTAATAAGCGTACTTGACTTGAGAGACATCAAGAGCAGTAGCAAAGAACTCGTCATAAAGTCTTCGATAATAATAATAATAAAAAAACAGCAAACAACTTTTACCACCGTGTGCATAATTACGCGTCCAGCCAGACTAAAGTCTCGATTGGGATTTGGTCAATAGGCTACCGGAAAGCCAGCAAAGTGTACAGATATTGTATAGGAAACTCCGCCTCTGTCTGGATTTTTGGTAGCCTATTGACCAAAATCCCAATCGAGACTTTAGTCTGGCTGGACGCGTAATTATGCACACGGTGGTAAGAAAGCCTTCAAAATCGGTACTCAGCAAAATCAAAATCGCTGACTTGTAATTTGACTTGCACCACCAAGAGCTCTACGAGGTATCACGAAGAAACATTTTCTCCGATGGTCTTCATCAATACTGGTTTGTACGGAATCCGCCGAGTAACAAATTTGAGCATGCGCTGTTCCAGCCTTTTTGCATTTTGTTACGGACAAAGGACGAACGAGAACACGAAGAAAGGGGAAACCTTAACTCGTGGCCACGCCCGCTGAGTAAAAACTTTCATCCCACTGTCTACTGAAGGACATTTAAATCTTGGGTTTCCTGTACTTGTTATCAAAGTCAACGCATACATTGACCTCACTACTGTGAATAAGGAAAAGAGCAGCTAGATTCCGTACCCGTATCGATTTACATTTGCAGCCAAGATCAGAGTATTGACCCCGAGAAGACGTTCTTCTCCGCATAATTGACTGTAAACAAGGTAAGACAATAGCTTTCATAATCTGTTACTGGCAAGCTACTAGAAAAATACCAAGATTGCATACAGCAGAAAAGTTCAGAATATCTATTGTGCTACCCTACACCATTCTTCGTTTGGATATTACGTCACACGGATCACAAAAATTCAAACTAAAATGATCTAAAATTTAATTTCGAATCCTATCAGTTTATTTTAACATGTGTTTTAGGAAATTGCGATGTGAGTTATTTTGTAGACTTATAATCAGATATTTTGATGGGCTCGATGGTTTTTTTGGCCGAGTTGTGGAAGCCCTAGAATCTTTGAGTTGTGTCACACATCTGCACACATCGTAAAGTCACGCGTCTAAAATGCCGTGGAAATTAATATAATTGTGTCAAATTAAGTTAGTTTGGTTTTATATATACTAAGAAATGCTATTCATAATTAAATTAAGTGATATTTATCAACTTTATGCTTGAATTTATGTCCTGAAATTTTGGCAGCCATGTTGGTAGGCTCAGTTTTCAGCCGACGGCTGAAAACTGAGCCTACCATGTTGGAAGATAACGATATGTCCTCCAAGATGTCCAAGATGGCGCCGTCATTCGCCAATAACTCGGTAAAGAATGCTCTTGTGCTCCAAACATCTTCCCAGAGGTGTTGCTTTAATTGCTCTTACAAGCCCATAAGCAACTTATTTTATTTAGCAAAAGTAATATTATTTCAAAATTTCAAAACATCAATATAGTTGCTGGTGACAGCCCCTGGCCATGCATGACCTTTTAGAATTTTAGAATGTTCGCGTGTTGTGTTTGATTGTAATTTTTAAATTAAAATTGGTGTGCTCGACTTTAACAATTATCCCGCTTCGATCAGCGTCGCACAAGTCGTTAAAACAACCCAGTTTGAACGATTCCAATATACAAACATCTTAGAAAATTACGAGCGATATGAAATTGAAGACATTGCTACGAAAGATTTCTAAACCAGCATATGGTACTGATTGAAATAGGATCCTCAAAGTAAAATAAACATTAGTCTGGAAATTAGAAACCTAACCGTTTGCTGAGACTACCGTTAGAATCCTTTTTAGTCAGGATGCAAAGTCGGTGTGTTTCACGCTCACTGGTACCTCTACCACTTACACATGTATGTAGTGGATACTGATAATATCAAGAGAAGGTACGGTTGTTATTAAGAATTCGTGGATTTTACGTTCTAAAAGGTCATGGCCGGGGACCAGGCGCTGTTTTGATCACGATTTCGCCGTGGCCAGTTCGGCCAGATCGGCAGTTGGTTCGTTAACCTTCGTAGGTTACATATCTTGGTCATCTCTGAGTAAACAAATGACCACCGTGATGAGAAAACAAGGGCCTTCTTTACCTACCCGAACCTGAGAAAGAAGTCGAATTCTACATTCCACACAAGGCAGTGATGCTGAGACCACTAAACTCCGCATCGTATACGACGCTTCAGCGAGAGCTATACCGGACCGGAGGCACTCTCGCTGAACGCCTGCCTGCGTTCGAGACTGCGTTCTCGATAGAACCTCAGTCGGGGCTTTCCTGAAATCTTCAAGACGACTGCGCGGGCATAACTTAGAACATTCTTGCTTAGAGTCTTGTAGGTACTATGAGGTTTGGTAGACAAACTTTTTAACAACGAAATCACCACTTTCTCTAATCTCATACCTGTTTAATCAATACATTTTTTTCAGCTTGTTACCATGGCTACCAAGGCGAATCGAAAGGAGTTCGATGATGTCTTTACTCTTATTCGAACTATGGGTCCATACCAAATCATTCTGTACTTCGGACTTTGCTACCTCCAAATACCCATGGGCATTTTCTTCAAACACTCTCTGTTTGCCCTGGGGACCCCCCAGTTCCATTGTGCTGATGTAAACAGTACGTGTCCACCAAACAAATGCTGTAACAATTGTAGTGATTATCAATTTGATGGACAATTTACAACTACTGTGAGCGAGGTAAGGCTTCATTGAATAGCTAGCTCGCCCTTCGAAGAATGTCGGCTCTATTTGTAAGACAAGGCCGGACCAATGAGCGTCCACGATTTCGGTCACATGGGCTTGTAGTGGACCAGACATTAGAAAATACACATTTGATTTTTGTTGAGAGAGGAAAACCGGAGGAACCCGGAGAAAAACACCTTTATGACGAAGGTTATATTAACCCAAACTCTGCTCGAGGCGGACAAGGAGCGATCAGTGAACAGATTACTGCAATCGTCAACTGTACCACCCAGTCCATGTTTGAGGCTCAAACTTGTCTTTATAGTCGAATAGCCCTTTCTTAGGGAGGGGAGAAGGGAGGAAGAGACTTTCTCATTGAACCACATGCACAAATTGTAGTTTGAAGGCCGTTGCTGCACGCGCACGAGCCAATGCGTTTCCAAAAATTCGTATAAAAATAAAATTAAATAAACAACTGTTTATTTGAGTTTCAAAATTGCACACTAATTCAGGGACACTGTACTCGCGATATGATCGCACCCACTACCATGCACTACACTATAATATTCTATGCATGCAACTCTCAACTCCAAAGTTCTTTTTTAATGGAGGGAGGAAAACCGACGAACTCGGAGAAAAACCCTCGAAGCAAAGGAAAGAAGAAACTGACAATTACAACTCACATGAAGTGCCCCGCTCTGGAATCGAACCAGGAACCACAGCGATGACAGGCGAGAGGTCAAACGCTCGACCACTTTGCTCCCCTTCGTACACCACACGAAATTTGAATATAAATGTCTGATAATACGTTTGTTTTTAGTGGAATCTCCTGTGTGATCGTGCATATCTTGGTGCTGCTATTCAGTCCAGTTACTACGCTGGCATGCTTATTGGTTCTATTGGCAGTGGATGGATCGCTGATGCATTTGGGAGGCGTTTGTCGATATGTCTTAGTCTGGGATTTATGGTAAGTATTACTGGGTTTCAATCATTCACTTCAGATGCAAAGATAAAGAAACGGTAGCCATGTTGGATGAGCAAACAATAGAACTCTTGCGATGAAGACGCTAGTGTGCGACAAGCCCGACCTTGTTTGCGCAGGGTCTTGCAAAGAGATGACACACTAACCCTCTTGGGGCTGCATTTAAAGGCCTTTTCTGCGGAGCCTGCTTTGAGTGATGAGATTAGAGCTTTCTGTTTCAAAAGTGTTCGATGTCACCATAGATATTCCTACGAAAACGCGCAACGCCGATCGCGATAAAAGCAGGCCATGTGATCCTCTTTTCAATATCTTCCGTTTCCCAGGTACCTGATGTTTAACCTCTCTACTAGCATTGACCCTAGCCTCCTACCATGCAACGTAAGGACGGACCTAAAGCCTGGGATTTAAAATCATAAAACATTCTTTACATCTTACGTACCACGTTAGAAAGTGACACATGTTATAATACCTTACAAATACTAGTCTTATAATCCAGCGTTAAGACTAGTAACCTACTCAGTTTGAATATCCAGACCCTCAAACTAATCAATTTGTTCTCAATCAACAGACCATATTTGCTTTTGCGTCTTCGTTTTCCAACTCCATTCCTCTGATGATCTCCCTTCGTTTTTTCGTTGGCATGTCATTGGCTGGTTGTATGTTAACACAATTTGTATACATAGTGGAACTGGTTGGCCCAAACAAAAGAACGCACGCTGGCAAAGCACAGGGATTGTTTTGGAAGTTTGGTGCTTGGGCAGCCATCTTAATTTCATACTTCTTTCGCGACTGGCGAAAAAATATCATGGTTGGAAGCCTTACTGGGATTGTCTTCTTCTTCTTTATTTGGTAATGAATGAAGTGTTACTCCATAGACACTGTAGACAAAATAAATTGGCTGAACTTTTGTTCATGTACTTTCTCTTCATCCGCACACAAAATGCATATAAATGTCTAAAGTGCATGCTCAGAATCGAGGAACATGGGAAGGTTAAAGTATAAGGAATTCACCGAAGCAATTCTGACCAATTGCATACTTACTAGCTGCCTTCAAGCACGTCAGTTATCAACAAATCGTAGCGAAAGCTAATCCGATGGGCCATCCATTCAAAATTAATATGGGCATAGATATCAAGATTTGTCCATTATTTTTACTGGCTCTTTATTATATAAACTTATATCCCTTCCCTACATCTAACCTACCCTAATCCTAACTGGGTCAAGCGTCAACGTTCTTCTCTAATATTGCTATTTCACCCCATAGTAAGTTCCCAGAAACCGCACGATGGCTGCTTGCACACGACCAAATCGACAAGGCCCTCTCAGTACTGATAAAATGTGGCCCCAAGAAAAAGAAGGAGCTAGACGAGTGTGCTCTACGAAGCTTACTCGAGGAAATACGAGAGGACGAAAAGCTCCACCTTGCGGAGAACGCCAGCAAAAAGACAACTCCACTAGACCTGGTACGAACTCCCAAACTCAGAAAATGGACGATGATCGTTTGCTTGAATTGGTAAGATAACATGTTTATTTTCCATGTTTTTTTCCCCGTTTCTCCGTTTTACCGTTACGTTACAAACAGTAACGTTACGTTATATCACGGCACATACAGTTATGGTACTGTACGGTACCGTTAAATTACCCTATATTGCGGTACAGTTGCGGTACGGTACGATACAGTTAAATGTATTTAGTAGCGTTACGGAATGTACACAACTGCGTAATATAAGCATACCAGTTGAGAAGAGAGTGTTCCCTAGGGTAATTCCCCATGCAGGGTATTTAAGATGAAAGATCTGAAGTTATAATCACTCGAAGGCATCTCTTCTAGAGTACACTGGTACTCTCGTAAATTTTCAGTTTCAAAAGTAAAAAGAAAAAACCCGGACGTTTTAAGTTTATTAGCGAATCTTCCATATTACTTATATATAAGCATGAAAAAGTGACCGTTGCATGACTATATCAAATAGCATACATCCATTCAAATCACCATCAGCATATTTTCTATTATATTGCTATATCTACATTGTACTCTGCTATCAGACATTTGCATGAATAAATGAGATGCCCACCACCTACTCTGTTGTCCTGTTTATTGTGATAATGCAGTTTAGCTATTAAATATTTTATACTCGTTCAGGAGTGAAAAGAGTATAAGTTACTTTACGGTATATTTATGTGGGAAAACTTATCGCGCAATACCGTGACTGTGCCGTAATATCTATAAAAACATTCCAAATTCCTGCCGTAACCGTACCGTGCACTCTTCGTGCCGTTTTCCCAGTTATAAGAAATCCGCTCTATGGTGCATTTACATTGCGGCACAGTTACGTTACGGTACAGTTTCGGTGTAGTACAGTTACGTTACGATTCTAAGAAAATGGCACTGTACCTTACTGTTTTCACCGATACGAAAATCTAAATTACTTTATGCGGCACTTGTTCATGGTACTTAATGGTGATCGTTGTTTTTTACCAGGACCGTAGTGTCGTTGGTGTTTTTTGGTTTTGATCTGTATACTACACAACTACCAGGGAGTATCTACCTAAACTACTTTATTATGATCTTGATAGACATTCCTGTTATATGTGTGGTCTGGTTTACTGTTCTACGGTAAGTATCCATTTGATAGTGCAGGGATTAAGTAATGCAAGCCTGCTCTGGTTGAAAATCGGTAAAAAAACACGTTTTATGTTCCTGAGCTTCAAATTAATTAGTATTTATATATATTTTTACACTTGCTGCATTGTTTTGGACAAAACGAGGTCATATCATTGCTGTCCAATATCGAAAAGAAAGCTTTTAGGTGATTCCTCTGCACCGCGCACATCGATCTATAGCGCATGGTTCAAAAAGTACAAAATTGCGACTTTGCAAGCATTTTCATTCAAATTACATCTCGAAACGCTACAAAACACATTTTTGAACACTTTTTCTGATCTCTGCAGCGATGAAAAACGACTTTTTTTGGAAAACTCGCCCTATTGTACGTTTTTAGAATTATTATTCATAATGTGTTGTACAAAATATCTCGCAAACGAGCTTACTTTCTTGCAATGATTCACAGAATAAATATGTTTGAAGTCAGAAATAAATTATCGAGAGAAAGAATTAGCCGAGAGACAAGTTGTTGATTTTTGTTAAAATCGAACATTTCCGCGTGCATGTTGCTTTTTCAGTTGAGTAAAATTGTTCAAAAATGTATCTTACCGAGGAAAAAGAAACTTTCTTGTAAGATATTGTACTATTTTACCTGTTTCTACTAAAATACTACAACTAACTCTGGGTCTTTGAAGGTTTTTCTAAGTCCTGATAAACTTATCAACGAGTTAGCCGGAATACATTGAACATTCGCACGAAATCGCTAAAAATGCCAAATATTTTCTAAACAAGCACGGTGACCACTTCTTTTTTCTTGGCTTCGAGACAGTAGTGACGCACACAAATATACAAAATATCACATTTTAAGCGAATGTTTTAAAATTTCGCGTGAACAATGACCGCGAACGTCCCTACTCTGTCAAGTACCCTCAACTGGCGGGATTTCAAGACTCGGTCTCTAGCCTCTTCGACCGAAATTCCACCTGCCCTTTCGGGCAAATCCTCCCCGTAAATGAAAGGGAACTCCCCGTCCTTGGGCGAGGAAGTGTGAAGTGGCATGAAATCCTTAGATGTAATTTAGTTTAGTACAAACGCACTTAGTAAACAAACATAACATACTAGCCTTCAATGGTGGCGATAAATGACAGATACAATCGTTAATGTAAATGTTTTCAGATTTGGAAGACGAATTCCTTACTGTACGTACATGTTGATGGTGGGTGTGTGCTCGTTTATTATTGTTGCTTTGCCCAGTGAATATTCCACTGCTATCATAGTTCTGGCCACCATAGGACGATCTATTGTGTGGTCAGAATTCAGCAATATCTATTTGATGACCACTGAGCTGTATCCAACAGTTGTCAGGTACTATGCAATTATTGTAATCATAGAATCCAAGACGCATGGTGCTTCAGATACTTTAGTTGGCAAGTGGAGGCTGTTTTATTTTAGTAGGGAGGAGTATTCCGTTCGTACACACGTGTACTATTTTTCAATGAATTTGCCTAATTTGTGTGTTTCTTTAAACCACACCTAAATTTCCGAAACAGGCCCAAGGATTAAATTTGCTCAACGCGTAATGCTACATTCTAATCTAGTTTAGCTGGGGGCATAATTTCGAATGGAACATCTACAATATTGTAATTTTTGGGGGGATGAAGGGGGGATCTAGGAGTCTTCGAGTTATACGGTATTATTTTATCATTATACAGGAATACAGCAATGGGCATGGGCTCCATGTTTGCACGAATTGGTGCCATTCTCTCTCCTTTCATTGTCATGGTGGTAAGATATTATTATTGAATTGTCATTCTTAAAAAACATGGCTACAAAATTATATGATAATCTTCTCATACTTCTCATAATCGCCAAGCTAATATTGACTTAACTCCCCTTAATTCACGAAACATCCTTTACACATTTCAAGTTTTTAAAACAAAGCTCTGTGGAGCTTCAAAATCGCTCCGCTAAAAAAGACAGAAAAACAAAGTGTGTGGCTACTAGTTTTCAATTTTTGGCGGATTTTTTACGACCTTGAAGTCGATTTTTCACCAAAGGAAAATTAGCTCTGAACATCCCAAAAACCTTATTTTTTTCCTGTCGTCTGCAGTTAACTGGCATACAGTTTCTTGACATGCGCAATACGTTTTTCTGCCCTGTCATCTACACAGCCAATAATGAACTTTACATATTAACAATAGGCTCAGCTACCAGGCCTCAGCATCACTCTCCCGGTTACCATATTTGGAGTACTGGCTTTGATTGCTGGTGTTGTTACCCTTTGGTTGCCTGAAACCATTTACGCCAACATGCATCAAACCATCGAGGAAGCCGAGTCGTCTAAAGAAGACTTTAGTATCCCTTGCTGTATGAAAGCTACGCCTATCGAAAGAACGAGCTTGGAAATGACACAAGAAAAAGACGAAGATGAAAAGGAAACGATGCTGCCTGAAAAGTGATTTAATAGAAAAAAATGACATATCTAAACTTGTCGGTTGTAGTATTAGCTTCCTTTTTACGTGAACTACAAACTATGAAAGGTCTTTATACTTCAAGTTGTTTAATTTTTACACAAAACTATCATTTGTAATTAACCATTTCCATATCGAGTAGAGGACTGGGTACCAGTTTGAAGATTTAATTCAATTAAAAAACAAACTTCATAACGTAAAAGGGCACATCAAAGTATACAAGAATATGAAGTTTCATTGCATTCTGTAAAATATTAGCTGAGTGACAGCCATTCAAATATGTGAAAAATTATAAGAAATGTATGGTTTGGCAGGACACTTGTCCTTGTAATTTTATGAATCTTTGAAAGGATACTACTGTGGAAATTTTGGAATGTTGTATATTTTGATATGCTCTCTCACGTAATGGGGCTTATTTCTTAATTGCATTAAATATTTAAACTAGTACCCAGTCCCCTACTCGATATGGAAATGGACAATAACGTTTGCTTACAAGTGTTTAGTCAAATAGGGGAACTGACTCGGCAAGCGATAGAAAAAAAACCTATTTTCTTACCCGGCTTCTAAAGAACAACAATTTTCACATCGAGTCAGATAGAACGTCTGTGGTTTTATTTATAATGGTAATTAAACTGAGTGGAGTGCAATTTGGTTTGAAATCACACGAGTGATTACAAAATTGCACGACCGCGTAGCGGGAGTGCAATTTGTTAATCACGAGGTGTGATTTCAAACCAAAATTGCACGACATGAAAGTTTAATTTCCACTTAATTATATCCATTTTGAAATCTCAACTTTTTTGCTCTACTTTTTTAACAAAAATGTGAAAACAGGTTCAAGGAAAAAAATCCCACAGCTTGACAGCAATCAAATGGCTTTTTTGATTCTTGTATATGATTGGCTGATAATAAAAGACACTGTTTTGTGATTGGTTGGAAAAAAAGATGCGATTAATGAAGCAAAAGGATGCAATTTAGGAATTAATCGCACACCTTTTAACCAATCAGATTGCAGAAATCACCAGTGATTTAAAAATGGATATAATTAAGAGGTTAACGCACTCAGCGAGTAATCATAGCTATCCATATCCAGATATAATGTATTCAATAACTAGCCATTAGGGGGCGTGGCTCTTAATCAAAAATTACTCAGCATACTCTACCTTATCAATATGCTTAAGTACACCTTTTTACATGAACATTAGATGCTCTTTTTCTTATTTCTGAGATAATTATTCCATGCCTTACGATATGTAAGCAAATTATTTCTGGGCGTGGCTCCATATCCAGAATTACTCAGGACATGGACCTCTTTTAGTGTGCCAAATTTCATGCTTGTAACCCAAATTTGAACACTTCGACATAACAAAACTGCAGAATTTTCCTGGGCTATTAAATTTTGGGTTTCCTGTACTTCTTAAGTAAATTAAAACCATACATTGACCTCTATGACTACTGCGAACAATAAAAAGAGCAGTAAGATTAGTATTCGATTGCATCGACTTATATTTGCAGCCAAGATCAGAGTATTGAACCAAGAAGCCGTTCTTCACCGCATAGTTGACTGTAGTCAAGGTAAGACAATAGCTTTCATAATTAATCTTTTACTGGCAAGCTAAGATTGCATTTAGAAAAGTTCAGAGTATCTATTGTGCTACCCCACACAATCGGGAGACTTGTAACATCGAATACCTCTCAGATTCTTTAGTGACTTTAATCCTTCAAATTCTACTCGTGTGAATTTGTCGATTTGTCATTAGCTCTCAACTTGTATATTCAGAGAACTTCTAATTGTGTCCATTGCCATGTGATATGATACCTCATTGTAGGCCATATATAATTATATAATTCAGGACTACTGATGTTATCTGAAACATGAGGTATCAGGAACACTTTGCCCCAAAAATACCATCAATTTTCCGGGCAAATTTCAATTCATTGTGATATAGATATACACGAACAATTATTCATAAAACTTCATCATGAAATGGCAAATAACGAATTTAAATTAAAAGAAGCTAATAAACAAAATACCTCAAAACTACCGACACAGACTGAATTGGCCGCCTGTCAATTCAGTATAAAATTTCCGTCTAGAATTCCCATTTGGTCAAATTTAACGTTTGAATGGTTGTTTTTGCTTTGCGCCACAATACTTTCGATATCCTGGTTAAGTGATCACGCACAATTCTTTGTTCGTGATCTCTCGATCAGCCAGAATATCGAAAGTGGGCTATTGGATTTGACTAAAACAGGAAAATCCTACTAGAAATTGTGCACTTGATGATATCCCGAGGCGAAATAGAATTCAACCCATCTGCGGGATACTTAAGCTTATATACTTAACCAATAAGAAAACAAGAACTGAACCGTGATGGCCCTTAAATGCGAGTGTTATTTGACCTTTTGCTAAGATAAAGTTTTTTAAGTTAGCCAGTTAGTTAGTAAGTTAGTTAGTTAGTTAGTTAGTTAGTTAGTTAGTTAGTTAGTTAGTTAGTTAGTTAGTTAGTTAGTTAGTTAGTTTTATGTATTCAATGGAAGTAATCAAACCTAGACGATTATATCTAATACACAATTCCAATCTCCTTCGGTAAACAATTTAGATGCTTTATGCATCCGAAAAAAATCAGCAAATAATGAATAATGAATGTACCTCTTGGTTCGTCACATGTAAAGTCTAGTCGTGCAGTCGAACACGTTTTCACGATGTTCAATGAACACTATATCAAATCGTGTATCTGGACGAACGCCAAATGCATTTTCTATTCATCTTAAAATGTGATGGGTCGACTTAGTGGTCTGTTAAAAGAGCCTTTCTCGTCGCTGTTGTTCGCTGCTCTCCAAAAATGCTGCTTGGAGAAGAAGGTTTCTCTTCCTTATCAGTTTCAAGCAGCTAGAATTCAAAATCATAAAAATGCTTGCAAACGCCACTCGTCTTGAAACATGAGTGACGTATAACTGAAAAGAGCCTGTTTCGCCGATGTTGTTCCTTGAGCTCTTTCCAAAACTACTGCTTGGAGGAGTAGGATTCACTTCCTTATCTTTCAAGTAGTTGGAATTGTAAAATGGTAATACTCGCAAACGCCAAACGTCTTGAATAAAGGATGCGCTGAAGAATAATGCTCAAAATGACTGCTAAAGTCGACGATGTTCTGAAGAGGAAGTGAAAATAAATACAATATGGAGTCGTTAGCAAGAGTTATGACCCTTGACGGCGTTAGTCTTGCAATAAACAAGACGATCACTTTAGCTTTTACTCGGGATGCCAATAAACGTATCGACTGATATAAGAGAAGACAGTTGAAATACTGTGTAAAAACAGCATAAAGTAAAACGTTGGATGATAGAAGTTGTGGCTGATTCTGAGAGGAGGAAAGTGCAGTGAAATGCAAGCAAATGTAGTGCGTTTGTTACGAGAGGGACTATCTAAGGATTCGCCTGCTATGCCAACTCGTTTATTAAACTTTGAAGAAGAGCTATTTACAAGCTAAGCAAGTGTTTGTACTACAAGTTGAGGTAGAGCCAGGCCAACCAGAAAGGCTTTCCTTAGTCGGAGTGGCTGTCAGAAGGAGTTCCTTACTCAACCACTTTCCTTATCCAGAGTCCTTAAATAACAACTAAACTAAATCTAATTTCCTGTTTACATCACGTTTGAAGTCAAAGAGAAACCCTACGTTGGTCTGTTTGGGTTATAGTGAAAGATAAACTTTTTACGGTAAACTTGCCTTCAAAATTCCTATAAAGAAAGAGGCGCATAAGAGGAAATAAAATGTAAAATAAAAATGGGAGGTCACCGAGGTCACTCTTGAGATATGAGGGGGGGAGATGTGGGGTGTTTGTGGTTCTTTTTACGAAAAATGGCCTCGCGATATCCGGTCAAATTATAAGAATTTTAGAAAAACCAAATGTATTTAAAAGCAAACGGAATGATAGCCTGGGGTGCAGAAAAACACTTGGAACTAAATTGTTGCCGAACAATTTGCAAAGAAGCGAAAGATCAACAATAATATGCGAAAAATGGCCTTCCAGAATGCACGTTTTTGGAGGTTCAGACAGAAAAATGATAAATTTACTCAAAATCGAAACGATAGAAGTATTCTTTTTTTTCTTTATACGAAAAGTTTATAAAATTGTGAGCATAAATCATTCATAAAATCAGGGGGTCACCGTATTGTTTAAAGAGTTAGAGAAGAACAAAGGGTCAAAATCTTCGAAAACGAACACAAAAAATCAGCCATTTTAGCGTTGTTCTCTGCTCCTTTTCGACTCATAATATTCGCTAAATTTTATAGTTCGAGCTTTTTCTCATACTTTACACGGTGTACAACATGTTTTGATAAATTTGTTTGCAGAATCTGGTCGATAAAATACTATTTTTCTTCATCAAAAAACGAATTTCTTCGGTTTCCAATCGCTGACTCGTTAGTGCCCAGACTTCCCTTGCGCGCGCGAGATGCGCATTAGCAAGGGTCCCGAACTACCTTAAAATGCTTAACTAGTCAATTACTCAAAAGTACATTGAGGTATATAAATACATAATTACTAAATTCATGGATAACGAATGACCTTTTTAGCCAATCAGATTGTCTTATTGGATCACATGAATGAGTTTGGAAACCCAATAACCACACTAGTGTTCAAACATTTTCTTATCCCATGTGATGGAATGTGTTCTTAATCTGCATCTGAATACCTACAGCTCTACTCAATTACACTTGTTCCCTATAATTATCTTGAAATACTAACTTTAGTGACTCTTAGACAACTTGCTTAGAAATATTTACTCATAGAAATTTTCTCCCTAGCCCTGAAATCATATACTAAGTAGCGAATTTTGACGAAAACAATCTTCCCATAAATCACTGCGAGATTTGTATCCGAAACCTTCTGCACTCCCATATATGTTTATGTTTATGTTTATTGAGTTTTGCCTTAGTAAACAAAAAAAATACATATAAGGCAGGGACACCACAACTGTGTAACCAATTACTGTGGGCCCAAGACAATAAAAAATACAAAAACTATGGATACAAAAAATATATATATATTAATAGCAGCAGGTAATTTGACTCGCTAGACTTCTTGCAATGTTACATTTTAAACAAAATGACTTAAAACTTCGAGGATCCTTATGATTGTAGTTACAAGAAAGAGCGTCTTTATAATATTTCTTAAGTAATGTTTTAAATTGCAGTAGGTTTAAGTTCTTGCTTCTTAAGTTCGATGGTAGGCAGTTCCACACTCGCGTAACACGGACAAGATAAGAGCGTTGGAATGTTGCAGTCCTGCATTTACGTGGGCGGAAAAGAATCGTGTTTGAATTGGACGTAGATCTCGTCACTCGTCTAGGAACATCAGGGGATGGTAGCACATCAGCAGACATATGAACAAGGCCATTAGGAGCTTTAAAGAAGAAGACAAGGTCCATGTATTCGTGCCAGTATGAAATTGGTATCATCTCCAATGAGGTAAGCCTATCTGCATATGACTCACAACAGAGGAAGGGAAGATTCAGTATAAATTTGATGCCCGTCTTTGGATCCTCTCAGTGCGCTTGATCAGTTCGATGGTTTGAGGACACCAAATCTGACTTGCGTAGGCAAGGATAGGGCGAACCACTGCAAGATGAAGGGCGCGACGAATCCTTGTGCTTGTAATTCCAACTGCACTTCTGCGTAAGAACCCCAGTAGTTTGTTGGCCTTAGCACATCTATCCAGTACGTGCTTGGTCCAGGTGAGATCGTTTGATATCCAGATTCCGAGGTCTTTTTCAGCTGAGGGAGTGTCCAGGGCGTCTCCCTTGATCCTGTATGGATGGAGGATAGGTCTAATTTTCCTTGTGACTCGCAGACACTTGCACTTGGCTTGGTTGAAAGTGAGGCCATTGGTGGAAGACCAAGAGACAAGATTTTCAAGGTCCGTTTGCAGGAGATCAGCATCCGCGATGGAGTCGATACACCGGTAGATTTTGGTATCATCAGCAAAGGAAGATATTTGACAATTATCAACAACGTCTGGGAGGTCATTTACGTACAGGAGGAAAAGAACAGGTCCCAATATTGAGTCCTGTGGAACTCCTGAGACCACACATTTTTCTGAACTAGTTGTCCCAAGTATGGTCACACGCTGGTGGCGGCCATGTAGATGCAACAGATGGTCACGTAAGTTGTTGAGCACACATCTTTCAAGAACCTTAGACACAATGCAGAGTAACGAGACAGGACGGTAGTTCTCAACAAAACTCTTATCACCCTTATTAAACTTGGGCATTATATTGGCAAGCTTCCACTCGTCTGGGAGTGCTCCGCATGCAAGAGACTTGTTGAACAAGAGACGCAACGAAGGTGCTATTTGTTGGGCAGTGTCCTTGAGTAACCAGTGATTTGACATTGGCCCGCAGTTCTTTGAATTTCTTTTTCATCGCGTCAGTCGGCGAGACATTTAGCTTCCGACGGACAGCTTCCTTTTTCTTTATGGCATGAATGATATCGCCATTGATCCATGGAGGGTTGTTCCTGCCTTTAATCTTTTTTGTTGGTATGCAGTCCTGACCTGCTGCGAGGAACATGTCTTTCCATTTTATCCAACAGATGTTAATGTCGGATTCAGCGTTGATAGCGTTCGATAGGATCAATAGCTTCCAGGGCAGCGCAAAGTCCATCAAAGTCGCCTCTACAGTAGTCGCGCACTGTTCTCTTGAGCCGCGGCGCTGCTTTGATTGACATCTTAAGGTCGAACACAACTACTGAATGGTCCGTTATTAGTCCGCTCTGCTCTGGGCTGAAGACTAATAAATTCGTAATGTGATTTGGAGTGTTGGTGAGAACAAGGTCTAGAGTATTGGCTTCTCTTGTGGAAAAAGTGTTAAGTTGAGTAAGATGATAATCGTTCAACAATTCAGTGAATAAGACTTCATCAACACCTGTAGCAAGTTCTGGTGAATCCCAATGGACTTTAGGGAAATTGAAGTCGCCACATATTAACATATTTTAATATCCAGAACATGATTTTGCTAGAAATATATTAAATTTATCCATCCACTGTCTGTTCGCATTTTGTTCGGACTTGTAACAGCAACAGATTAAGTATTTTAGATTTGAACTTGATATCCGCCTCTAACCTCTATATTACTTTGTCAATCGATGTAAATCTTTCAACCAAAAAACGTTTTGTCCGTTATGATCGGAAGTTCGTTTACATTACTGTACCCTGCGAGCAGAGTCCCCCTTTACCTTCTAATCGAGCGAACGAAGGAAGGGAGACTCTTCCGAAACCCTGTATTTTAATTTCTTTGATTCGCCGATAGCCCAAGATCTTGGGCTACTCAAACTGGTATTTCTACCAGACAAACCGGTTTTTATGCGCACGACTAAACTAATCAGATTAGAATTGTATATATCTGTCAACACCACAAAGATAGTAAAAATTGTATTACCAAAAATAAGTTTCAAATGTTTCAATACGAAAACTGATACATACAGAAGGAAGATCAGGAAAACTCTCTTCTTTGTATATTTTTTAATTGATATCAGATACTTCGAATAAAACGAAGTGAAGTGTACTTGTAAACTAGGTGTTGTTTAGTGACCCGAGGTTAATCCAATTATTCTCCAAGTCAACGGAATGCTAGGTAGACCTCTGGCGCGAATGGCTCCTTGAAGTTTGAGAGCCAAGCTTTGATTCGTTAACGAATTGGAATGGGATGTAGCGCTGTTTGAAGCAGCCGTTTATGCTGAGGGAACATTGCGTGACGAGGCTATTAAAACACGGCTGCCAGTGAGCCGACTACTCAGCTGCATGGTCTTTGCCCGCGAAATTTACCGGAAACGGAAGCTGTAGTTTTGTCCCAGTGGGCATGGATATTAATTAGTTTCTTAGCAAGCGTCGCGCATGCTCAAATAAGAAAATACAGGGTTTCGGCAGAGTCTCCCTTCCTTCGTTCGCTCGATTAGAAGGTAAAGGGGGACTCTGCTCGCAGGGTAATTACTGTGAATAGAATCGAAAACTGAATTGTTTAAGATTATGGAATCGGATGGAATCTGATCCCAGAAAATATAAGGAATCTTCCGAGATCGCTTTTCAAAAAAGAATTTAAGAAAATCTTGTTTAGAAGATTGAAAGCAGAAGGTTACTATTTGGATGTATCAAAATTATAATTGGTGCCTTCATATTTCCTTTTCAAACAATTCCAATTTCTAAATTTATTGCTGTATTGTAGTATATCCCAATTTCTAAACCTGAAAATATCGTTGTGCTTAGAGAAACGACGGATTATACTCTACTAGCATTCTTAAAGTTTATTCCCACTCTTCAATCGACACAATATTTTATTTAACTTAAATTTTCTTTATTATTAATTAGCTTCTAGTTCCTTTTTTCCTTTCTTTTTTTTTTTCTTCTAGTTACTAGACAACTTTAGTAACTTTAATAAATATTGTAATGTCATTGTAAAATATTGTAGATTTGTGCTAGACGACTGTGCGGGCATAACGAGGAACATTCTTGCGCCCTAAGTAGGTAGCTAGGTCTGGTAAACGAACTAATAATAATAATAATAACGAAATCACCGCTTTCTCTAACCTCATACCTGTTTAATCAATACATTTTTCAGCTTGTTACCATGGCTACCAAGGTGAATCGAAAGGAGTTCGACGATGTCTTTACTCTTATTCGAACTATGGGTCCATACCAAATCATTCTCTATTTCGGACTTTGCTATCTCCAAATACCCATGGGCATTCTGTTCCAACACTCTCTGTATGCCCTGGGGACCCCCCAGTTCCATTGCACTGATGTAAACAGTACGTGTCCACCAAACAAATGCTGTAACAATTGTAGTGATTATCAATTTGATGGACCATTTACAAGTACTGTGAGCGAGGTAAGGCTTTATTTGATCATGACTAGCTCCCCTTTCGAAGAATGTCGGTTCTATACGTAAGACAAAGACCTATGCACGTCCACGTTTTCGGTCAATTGATCGCGTTTAGAAAATGCACATTTTAGCTTAAGGTTTGATTTTTGTTGAGGGAGGAAAACCGGAGGAACCCCAAAAAATTCTCACGACAAGGGAGAGAATAACACAAACTCTGCTCGAGGCGGACGAGGAGCGAACAGTGAACAGATTACTGCAATCGTCACCTGTGCCACCCAGTCCATGTTTGAGGCTCGAACTTGTCTTTATAGTGGAATAGTCCTTTCTTAGGGGAGGGGAGAGGGGAGGGGAGAGAGGAGGAAGAGATTTCTCATTGAACCTCACAAATCTTAGTTTTAAGGCCATTACTGCAATCTCACGAGCCAACGCGTTTCCAGGATTTCGTATAAAAATACAATTGAATAAATGTTTATTGACTGTCTAACTTGGGGGACACTGTACTCGCACGCACTACCATGCACTACACTCTAATATTCTATGCATACAACTCTCAACTCCCAAGTTCTTTTTTGGTGGAGGGAAGAAACTCGGAGGACCCGGGGAAAACCATACCAAGGGAGAGAACGAACTAACAATTTTAACTCATATTAAGTGCCCCGTCCGAGATCAGAATCGAACCAGGAACCACCCATTGACAGCGGTGAGAGGCGAGACTTGGCCATCTTGCTCCCCTTCGTACACCACACGAAGGTTGAATATGAATGTCTGATAATATGTTTGTTTCTAGTGGAATCTCCTGTGTGATCGTGCATATCTTGGTGCAGCTATTCAGTCTAGTTTCTACGCTGGCATACTCATTGGTTCTATTGTTAGTGGCTGGATCGCTGATGCTTTTGGAAGGCGGTTGTCAATATATGTTAGTCTGGGATTTATGGTGAGTATTACTGGGTTTCAATCATTCCCTTGCATGAGATTGAAAAGATAAAGAAACAGTAGCCATGGAGGATGAGCAAGCAACAGAACTCTTATTAAAGTTCGTCCAATATGGCTGCCGTTAAGTCACTTGCAACCCAGCAATGTGTTGATATTAATAGACCGCAAAATTTTGGTTGAGTGATCGCGCACATAGGAATTCAAAATGCGGCTGCAGTCCACCAATAGAAACATCGTAAATAGCACTTTATTTTCCCTGAACCTCGACTTGATCCAATTTTCTATTATTAATCCAAAATATCCTGGTCAGAGCTGTAAGCCCGGGCCTGCCTATGGTCATGGGTATTGAATTCCGATCCAAATTATACCATAAAAAAAGCGTCTAACACTCTATGTATTTAAGTAGTATGAAAATGCCGGTCCTGGGCCAAGGTCCCCCGTGGGGCTTCTGGCTAAGTCCCTCTCTACTAGCACTATTCCTAGCCTCCTATCACCCTAAAGACGATTTGAACCTAAGGACGTCTGCGTCAGGAGGTTACACTTACCTAGGATATAAAATACAAAAAAGCACAATCTAATGCCTTACAAGTACTTGTCTTATAATCCAGGTTTAAGGGTAACATACTTCAGTTCAAATATCCAGACCCTCAAACTACTGAATTTCTTCTCCATCAACAGACCGTATTTGCTTTTGCGTCTGCGTTTTCCAACTCCATTCCTCTGATGATCTTCCTTCGATTTTCCGTTGGCCTGTCATTGGCTGGTTGTATGTTAACACAGTTTGTATACATAGTGGAACTGGTTGGCCCAAACAAAAGAACGCACGCTGGCAAAGCACAGGGATTGTTTTGGAAGTTTGGTTATTGGGCAGCCGTTTTAATTGCGTACTTCTTTCGCGACTGGCGAAAAAATATCATGGTTGGAAGCCTTACTGGGATTGTCTTCTTCTTCTTTATTTGGTAATGAATGAAGTATTACTCATTAGACACGGTAGACAAAATTTATAAACTGGCTTTGTTCATGTTCTTTCTCTTCGTCCGCACGCAAAATGCATATAAGCAAATCTGTTGGGGCATCCATTCAAAATTAATATGGGCATAGATATCAAGGGTGTTTTTTATTTAGTTTCTTTATTATATAAACTTATATCCCTTCCCTACCTCTAACCTACCCTAATCCTAACTGGGTCGAGCGTGAACGTTGTTCTCTAATATTACTATTTCACCCCATAGTAAGTTCCCAGAAAGCTCACGATGGCTGCTTGCACACGACCAAACCGACAAGGCCCTCTCAGTACTGATAAAATGTGGTCCCAAGAAAAAGAAGAAGCTAGACGAGTGTGCTCTACGAAGCTTACTTGAGGAAATACAAGAGGAAGAAAAGCTCCACCTTGCGGAGAACGTCAACAAAAAGACAACTCCACTAGACCTGGTACGAACTCCCAAACTCAGAAAATGGACGATGATCGTTTGCTTTAATTGGTAAGATAACATGTTTATTTTCCCTTATATCTCAATTGGCGATCAAGAGTATAGACTCATGGATCACAATTCAAAGAAACAGTACCGTTACGTTATCACGGTACACACAGTTACGGTACGGTACGATACAGTTAAGTTACTCTACGGTATAGTTATGTTATGGTACATTTACGTTGCGGTACAATAACGGTATGGTCAGTTACATTATGGTAAAGTTTCGGTGCAGTACATTTGCGTTACCGTACAGTTTGGGTGCCTCTACGGGTACGGTACGGAGAAAATAACACAATACCTTACCGTTTTCACTGATACGAAATCTGATGAAGTACTTTATGCGGCACTGTGTTCATGGTATACTTATTAATTGTGATCATTGTTTTTTACTAGGTTTGTAGTGGCTTTGGTGTATTTTGGTTTTGATCTGTACACTACACATCTACCAGGGAGTATCTACTTTAATCAGTTCATTATGAACTTGATAGACATTCCTATTATAGGTGTGGTCTGGTTTACTCTTCTACGGTGAGTATATCCATTTGATAGTGCAGGGAAGGAATTCAAGCCTACTCTGGTTCTTATAAGACCTATAGACTTATCAACGAGTTAGCCGCCGGCGGGGAATACATCGAACTTTCGCACGAAATCGCTAAAATGCCCTCGTCTTTGAAGTTCAATATTTCCTAAACAAGAACAATGACCCCTTCCTTTTTCCTTAGCTTCCAGATAAATAACACAAAATATACAAAATATCACATATTCAGCAATTTTAATTAGGTTCTGTTACAGAGAAATCATCTTAAGGTGACTCGAAGTAGTTGGTTTCAGACCGCACTGCACATTTTCATTTGGCGCAATGGACAACGCGACTTAATGCACACCAATGTATTTGGTTTCTACACCAAATACGAGAATAAGATTGAAGTTTTAAATGGTGTTATAATTAAATCGATCAACGATTTTAAAATAGCGAAAATCGAACATCGTCAAAAATGATTTGCCTCTAATATCTCGCAAAATTGACCAGCTTCAGACAAGCGGTAAACTGCATAGAAAACTTCAGACAAATGCACAACATTTCAAAGTGATTTTAGGAGATTTAATCTGTTTGATTTTCTTTAAATCACCAAAGTTTCCACAAATGCTGTATTGCTATTCTTGGGCGTAATGACAGCGTAAAAATACGCGAAGTACGCAAACCAACACGAGAACACTGTGGAAATATTGCTAAAATATACATTTACCTTACGTGAAAAAGCCGACTTTCAACTCTTCATCGATGTCAAGATATATTTTTTTCTCTCCAAGTCTCTTGTGAAACATTTTCTCCGCAACTTGTACATCAGAAGTTGTTTTTGAAAATCTCAAAAACACAGGATTATTTTTGCTTATTTTAAGCAAACATAAGATATTGGGAATTGGTCGCCTTAAATGGCGGGGATAAATGACAGAAAAAATCGTTTTCACAGAATGTTAATGTTTTCAGATTTGGAAGACGAATTCCTTACTGTACGTACATGTTGATGGTGGGTGTGTGCTCGTTTATCATTCTTGGTTTGCCCAGTGAATATTCCACTGCTATTAGAATTCTGGCCATCATAGGACGATCTTTGGTGGCGTCTGAGTTCAGCAATATCTATTTGATCACCACTGAGTTGTATCCAACAGTTGTCAGGTATGTAATTATTGTTATCATAATTAACACCAAGCCGCAAGGTGCTTGAGATACATTCATTGAGACTGAGATATTTTAGTTAGTTAGAGTATCCCGTTCGTAAATCCGTTTACTATCTTTATTGAAATATTTTTCATTCGCGTGTTTCTGGCTTTCTTTCCGAAATTAGCCAAAGGCTTAAATTTGCTCAACGCGTAATGCTACATTCTAATCTAGTTTAGCTGTGGGCATAATTTAGAACGGGACACCTAAAATGTTGTAATTTGTGGAGGGGGGGGGGGATATACGGAGGCGTCTTTGAGTTATACATTCACTGAATTTATCATACAGGAATACAGCAATGGGCCTGGGCTCCATGACAGCACGAATTGGTGCCATGCTCTCTCCTTTCATTGTCATGGTGGTAAGATATTATTGAATTGTCATTCTTGAAAAAAACATGTTAGGCTGTAGTTATGATAATCTTCTCATACTTCTTATAATCATAAAGTCAAGATTAAATTAATCAACTCCCCTTAATTCACGAAACATACTTTAAGTCTTGTTTATTCGCTGTGGATCAAAAACTTAATTCGTTTTTTAAACAAGTTCTGTGTAGCTTTAAAAGCTTGAATTTATTTTATCCAAGAACTGTTATATTTTCAAACATTTTTGTTATTGAAGAGACTTTTTTAAATTTAATTTAACTTTAAAAAAACTCACTTCTTGAGTATTGACGGAATTTTGAAATTTCAAAAGCACAGAAAAACAAAGTGTGTGGCTACCAATTTTCAATTTTTGGTGGTTTTTGACTACCTTCAGGATCAATCAGCTCTGGACATTGCATAAAAAACTTTTCCTGTCGTCTGCAGTTAACTGGCGCACCGTCTCTTGACATGCGCAATACGTTTTTCTGCTCTGTCAGTCTACACAGCGAATAATGAACTTTCCATATTAACAATAGGCTCAGCTACCAGGCCTCAGCATCACTCTCCCGGTTACCATATTTGGAGTACTGGCTTTGATTGCTGGTGTTGTTACCCTTTGGTTGCCTGAAACCATTTACGCCAACATGCATCAAACCATCGAGGAAGCCGAGTCGTCTAAAGAAGACTTTAGTATCCCTTGCTGTATGAAGGCCACGCCTATCGAAAGAACGAGCTTGGAAATGACACAAGAAAAAGACGAAGATGAAAAGGAAACGATGCTGCCTGAAAAGTGATTTAATAGAAAAAATGACATATCTAAACTTGTAGGTTGTAGTACTAGCCTCCATTTTATACTGTGTACCTTTTTTCTATCGCTTAACTTGTTCTACGCCTTTTTTAATGAAAATGTTTAATGTAGAAAATCACATAAGCAAACAATAAGACTAACATCCGGAACAGTGGTCCTGCATTCACAAACAGACAAAATGTCTGAAGATGTCCGAATACACATTTTGACCAATCAGAATTCAGAAACTAAAAAGCCACTTAGTGCTCCTATTGTACACGATTTTACGTGAAGTACAAACTATGAAAGTTCTTACTTCAGATTGTTTCATTTCTTACACAAATACATCATTTTTAATATCGTTTGTTTACAAGTGTTTAGTCAAATAGGGGAAACTGACTCGGTAAGCGATAGAGAAAACCTATTTTCTTACCAGCTTCCTAAGAACAGAACTTTTAGGGTGTTAAAATTTAAGATTAGAGTTTGAGCAGAGCCCATCGCTTTTTATCTTGTTCTCAAATTAAAGAAATTTCCCAACAAAACCGTGTCGACCGTCCAATTTTGTAATAATAATATTATAACAATAATGCTTGTTATCGCTGGTATCTCTTTGGGGTTAAAAATCGTCCAGCCACGCCCTTTTAAAAAGACTTCCATTATCTTTTCTTATTTTTGAAAATTTCCGACGAGCATACCCGATCCTTTTCGGGTAATCTGTGCCAAGCGCCAAAGGAAAATAACTCAAAAATTTATTGTAGTTTTTCATTGTCGTTTAGAGGATGATTTCTTAACAAACGTTTGAAATTATTTTGTCAGATATTTTTAATAGCCATTCCGTGATTTATCAGTCATCTCAAAGAAATCGTTTTTCAAATAATAGAGGGATTTCATGGCAGCCATGTTTGTTGGCGAGTACAATAGAAAGTTTTTGAATCAGAAAAGATTTCATTCCTCTTGGGAAAAAAGCTCTATCATTTTAACCACAAACATGGCTGCCGTGAAATCCCTCTATACAAACCAAAGAAGCGACTGATTGACAGGCGTTGAACCAGTTTTCCCCTCTTCTCCACTCCCCCTCCCGTAGAAGCGTCAGCTACGCAGACTATCTCTTTTTCAAGTAAATATATTTTCGGGTGGACGATCTGAAGTCTCAAAGTGGATACAGCAGAAGTTTTTGTTTTGAAATACAGTAAAACCAGGTTTAGGTTGTCGCTTTAGGGAGTTGGTCACGTACGAGACTAAACACCATAGGGGGTTTAAATATTAGGTACCGTATGAAAAGTGTAGATAAACTAGTCTACCTGATATAGGTACTTAAGTGCTGCCTTAGAATAGAAAGCTGAAGCAAAGCATTTGAATATCCCTGGGTGTTGATACACATACATGAAATCAAGGGAGTACTGTCCCTGTAAGACATTGTATTCAGTGAATTATTGGAGTTGGCACTTTACTGCTCGTTGATTTGATTTAAATTACAATGTACTAAATTTGAAGAACTACGTATGAACGACACCCGAACTGCACCCCTACGAGTGTTTAAGTTTAGTTAAAGAAATGTATAGTTTGTGTAGATGGCAGTCCCTTCAACAATACATTTGTAAATGTTAAGAATTACAAAAGGTTGCAGCTCAGTTGGTGATTATACAAAATGTTTCGAAAGTACTGTTGTAATCCTTTTTATGGGGACGTTAATTTCCAATGAAGAATAGTCTTTAGTCCCCTTTTCGTTTCTGCAGTTTTGAAATGTTCCATGGACAGATCTTGCTTTATGTAAGGTGTCAAATGATGAATACAACTATAAATCAAAAACATAAATTTTCAACAGGCAACGTAACAACACCATTTACAAAGGAATAGCGAAGAAGTAGCAAGAAAAGACGGCAATTAACAAATAGAGAGTGAAACAAACAAAGCGAGTAATGCCGGGGATTACGAAATGTGCGACCTGATGTGAACCATCTGAGAGAATGCTTGCGTTACTTTGAAATCCAAATCCAAAGTAATCTCGCGAAATAAGAACCATCGCACATAATTAACTATTCTTTTGAAATTCTCTTATACAGGTAGGACGTATTTCACTAAAATAGTATCACGCACATTAAGCTTATACTTCAACTTCATTGGCAGACGATAAAACATCCACAATCTGACACACAAATAGGCCGAATAAAGTTTGAAAATCGGTAATAAACTGTTGAAAAATGATACAATCTCTGATTCCAAAAAATATGCAACAACATTTGTTCATAAGAACGGAGATGGAGAGGGCTGAATTAAAACTGTAATACACAAAAGGAGCACAACTTATCAGCGTCGTCGAGACCACGAGGAAAAAGGGAAGAACGCTTTGACAGGTCTTGCTTTATGTAAGCCGCAAAGGATCACGGTTACCAAAAAATGATGCATTGTGGGGGAAAATCGAGATGTTCACCCCTATTCCGATTAGGATCGCTGCCTTGCTCCGAGCGCTTCAGGCGCTCTCCGCTGCGGCAGCAATAACTCACGTGTTCAATTCTCCATAGAAGAGTCTTGTACTGCTAGTAATAGGAGTGTTTCCTCGGCTTGAAGCAGGTTAGTATACTGTATCAAAAAACATTTATGTCGATGTATGACTTCAAACCCTGGAGTTCACCACAATGTGCGTGGTAAATTGGCATTTTAAAAGGGCTACGCAGACCTTTATATCGACTGCAACGTTATCTGTCTGAAAATCGCTCGGTTGGATAAAATTTCTCGATATTCGTTTTGTATAGTCAAGCCTATTTATGTATTGATATGCGAACTCGTTACTTCCTAATCAGTTTATTTCCTTTGAATAAGCAAATTCATTCGTATAACACTAAATTAAATTAGGTTCTGCTTATCGTTCGCCATTTTGTAGAAAGAGCACTAGACAATTCTTTGTTTTCTATCAGGGTCCCAAATTTCATAGGGTGTTACTAAACCCCGAAACAAAGAAACAAAGAAACAAAGAAACAAAGAAACAAAGAAACAAAGAAACAAAGAAACAAAGAAACAAAGAAACAAAGAAACAAAGAAACAAAGAAACAAAGAAACAAAGAAACAAAGAAACAAAGAAACAAAGAAACAAAGAAACAAAGAAACAAAGAAACAATACAGATTTCACACTGAACCATACATTATTCCTTCATTTCTTTTTGTCTATTTCGAGTTATAATGAACAAGAACTGGGCCTTTTTAAAGGCGGTGTTACACGAGACGATTTTTAACGGCGATTTCCCGCGCAACGTTGCAACGATGCAACAACTTGCTATATTTTGTGTTGCGAGTTTCTGACTTGGATGCAAAAACTCGCAAACGCGTTGCCGAAGCGAAAATTGCAAGAAAAATCGTTCCAAGTGTCATGTTACACGAGATAGATTTTTAACGCAACGCCGTTGCGCTGAAAATCGTCGTTAAAAATCGTCTCGTGTAACACCGCCTTAAAACATCGAGGCATCATGTATGCTACTAATCTGTCATCACTTAAAGATAACAAAGACCACACAACTTGTCGCCACTATTCCCTTGCGAACAGTAACTAACAAATATATAACCAGAATTTCCACAGGGAGCCCGGCTTTTAAGAATCGTAAATGAATACATAAATCAATTTTAATTGATTAAAAGTACTTTGGGTTTCCTGTGTTGAGATTTGAGACGAGACGCTAATAATAGAGAGTTTCCGGTAATCATAACTGCAAATCCCTAGTCGCATTACAGCCCAAATTTTAGATTTGCAGATGAAATTGTTTTCAAAATATTTTAATTTTTTTTCGGAAATCTAAATTTTTGGTTATCCAATTTATAGTCGCATATATTACACAAACAGATTAAGAAAGTGCTTTGAGCAGTGGTGTTCATATATTTCAGCTCAACGTCCGGCCAATTTAAAAATTATAAACATTGAGCTTCTCGCTAAAGGTGCACTACAACAACGATGAACCACGATCAATTAATTTATCTGTTGCAAAATTCCACACGGGATTTAGACTCAGAGGCAATTGGATTCAGAGAACTACTGTCTTTATTCCCAAAAGTCTAGATCCCGTGCGGAATTTTGCAACAGAGAGTAAGGTGTTGTTTTGAATAAATTAACATGAAACCATGAGGGTTTTACCTTGGCAGCTCGAACGTCGACTCGATGTAGTTGCTTACTTTTGAAGCTTGCTGAATTATACCTAGTGCAGCAAAGACAACGACACTTAGCAACAGGTATGTTCAGGTGACATCTTGTTCTATCCCATACCTAGAAAATTTCACGAAACAATTCGACAGAATTTGTAGAAGTCGGGAAGGAATACAAATTCGCAACGTTCACCTCGTGGTCACAAAATTTCTCTCCAAGTTTGCTTAAGGATAACATTGACGTTTGGCTTCTCATGTCTTTACAATAGGCATTTGTCTTTCTTATAGCAGATACGGTTCTCGCTGTTTTTGAGATTTGGCGGTAGTTTTGACTACATAATTTTGCGTCGTAACAGGCAGCGCAAATTTGTATCGCAACTTCTAAGGATTAAATCGACCTTTTTCGAGTTTGTTCATACCGCTGTAAAATTAGACAACAGACGCATTGGCGC
Source organism: Telmatactis stephensoni (assembly GCA_029948255.1). Taxonomy (NCBI): domain Eukaryota; kingdom Metazoa; phylum Cnidaria; class Anthozoa; order Actiniaria; family Isophelliidae; genus Telmatactis; species Telmatactis stephensoni. The sequence continues at coordinate 395,737 of JALIZF010001772.1, forward strand.
AGGGTTAGTCTCGAGTCAAGGTAAATTATTCGTAAAATACCAGCGAGAAAAGCAAACCATTTTAACAAAGAACAATAAAGAAATCGATTTTGTTCCCATGGGTCTTTCTTGAAAAGGAGGCTAACCCTGCATAAATGTGCCTTTTGTCAAGAAGCTCAGCGGTCTCTAGTAACTAGAAACTGGACTATTGGCCGCGATACATGTTGTATGTAGTCCTCTATGCCTTTATACTGGATTAATGAAATAGGAAAAAAATTCACCTTAGAATATTCAATTTTGGATTTATGACCAATTTTTCTCATAAAGCTACTTTTAAAAATCGTCTGATATCTGATATATAATTATTTGATTTAATTCGCAGAAAAATCAACATCGGTACAAATTTCAAGGCTTGTAGACAAATTGCTGCAAATTTCTCAGAAATCGGACAAGGTTTTAATGTAGAAAGACGCGATTAAAATTTATGTCTGACAAACAAATCAATAGGTACGGGCCACCTTAAAATCAGCGTCCCGGATCAGTTTGCATTTTTCGCGGTTCGAAATCTCGGATTTTTGTAATGTGTGGCTCGAAATCGTTAAGAATATCGGATTTATATTAATTTGTGTAGTGCCTGTGTAGCTATGCATGGATCGGAATACTCGAAATCGAATTTCAAAGTTGAGAATTTTGACAGTCATATTCAAGAAAATTCAGTTAAATGATGAAACAAAGTCTGAATGAACGACGCGATGCAAGGAAAGTTTGAATTAATTATCAAAGAAAGTTGATCAGACTTTGCTTTGTTTTTGTCGGTCATTCATTCCGATTTTCATTGAGCGTTTATTCAGAATTTCTTTTTGTTGGTCGGTACTAGAGCTGTCGTCGTTGTAAAGATTTTGGCCCTGCGGCCGGCGGCTCCAATGATTTATCCATCCATTCAGACTTTCCGGCTTTGATCGTTCAAAGGTTCTTTCCATAGCTATCATTAATTTATTCAGACCGGCTTTCTCTCAAACTTTCTTTCTATAGCTATCGGTGATTCATTTAGTCTTTCTTTGATCAATTTATTTATTTATTTATTTATTTATTTATTTATTTATTTATTTATTTTTTTATTTATTTATTTATTTATTTATTTATTTATTTATTTATTTATTTATTTATTTATTTATTTATTTATTTATTTATTTATTTATTTATTTATTTATTTATTTATTTATTTATTTATTTATTTATTTATTTATTTATTTATTTATTTATTTATTTATTTATTTATTTATTTATTTATTTATTTATTTATTTATTTATTTATTTATTTATTTATTTATATTTTTTTCTATCGTGCACTGACTCAATTTAGACTTTCCGAGCTTTGTCGGTCATTCATTCAGACTTTCATTTTTGTGTCGGTCATGATTGAGACTTTCTTTGGTCATTTCTTCAAACCTTTCGGTATAAGTTGTTCTGTTGTTCATTCAGAATGTTTTTAAACTTTCAACTGAATTCTCTTTTGACTTGCCCTATCGGTAAGTAATAATAATAAATAATAATAATAATAATGAGTTTTTATTAACCACAAGATAAATATACATATCTTATGTTACAACAATGTACTAAACTAAAACTACTACTGAAATACGAATTTAAGATTCGTAAAAACTATGTTTAAATTATGAAAATTAAATTGAAGTAAACCTACTAACACATGAACTATGAGAAATTATATCTAAAAATCAACCTATTGATAAATACGCTTTGAAAGCGAGTGGTACTCGCGAGCGAGTGGTACTCGTAAGTCATGCCGACTTTCTTTTTTCTTCTATTCAAACTTACTTCCATTACTGATATATATAGTAGTCATTCATATACATTTTCTATTCTACTCAGACCTACTCAGACAAGCTACTGGCTATAGCTGTTTACTGTGAAGAGGTTTTCTCGTAAAAGGACTACTGATCAAGTAAGCGACCACGACCACATTAATTTTTTGTCTAGAAATCTGTCATGTTCTAGTCTTTTTACCACGATCCTGTGTGTAATACTTGGGGAGAAATGGGAGAACAGAAGTTGATGGAAACCAATTTGACTTGTCAGTGTCTTTTGATTGCAAAAATGCATGACAAATTATATTGGCCAAGGAGAAAGAATTTTGTAGTCTTTTTATCATGCCAGACATACTCGTTGCGGAACGGCCCCTCCCGAAAGCGCTCAACATCTTTATGTGTGGGCCTATCGCAACGTGTGTGTGTGCGTTTGTATGTACAGACATCAGCGTACTTGACTTGAGAGGCATCACGAGCAGAAGCAAACACCTCGTCAGAAAGTCTTTTATGTTCGATATGAAATACAGCAGCAACTTTTAAGATTTAAACCGATACTCAGCAAAATCCAAATCGCTGACTTGTTATTTGACCATCAAGAGTTCCACGAGGTGCCATGTTTCTTGAAGACGTCGTCAAGACGACCATCGGAGTACATTTTGGTTCACGACGACTTTCGATGTGCTCTGCGATGGGTACCGAGCATGCGCTCTAGAGACCAACTGGTTCATACGGAACATGCCGAGTAACAAATTTCAGCATGCGCTGTAGATATAATGTATTCAATAGCTATCCATGCCCAGATATAATGTATTCCACACAGCTATAATTAGGGGGCGTGGCTCTCAATCAAATATTACTCAGCACACTCTACCTTATCAGTATGCAATTTTCCTAGACTATTAAATTTTGGGTTTCCTGTACTTCTTAAGTAAAAGCATACATTGACCTCTATGACTACTACAAACAATGAAAAGAGCAGCAAGATTAGTATTCGATTGCGCATGCATCGACTTATATTTGCAGCCAAGATCAGACTATTGAACCAAGAAGCCGTTCTTCACCGCATAGTTGACTGTAATCAAGGTAAGACAATAGCTTTCATAATCTTGTACTGGCAAGCTACTAGAGAAAGACTAAGATTGCACATAGAAAAGTTCAGATTATCTATTGTGCTATCCTACACCATTGGAAGACCTTGCAACATCGAATACCTCTCAGATTCTTTAGTTACTTTAATCTTTCAAATTCTACTAGTGGGAATGTGTCGATTTGTCATTAGCTTTCATCTTGTGAACACCGATATACGTTTAAATTCCGGGGCAGAGAACTTCTAATTGTGCCCATTGTTATGTGATATGATACCTCATTGTAGGCCAAGGTAGGAATTATATATTTTGCGACTTCTGATGTTATCTGAGATCAGGTATCAGGAACACTTTGCTCCAAAAATATCATCAATTTTCCGAGCAAATTTCAATTTATTGTGATATAGATATACACGAACAATTATTTATAAAACTTCATCATGAAATGACAAAAAATAAATAAATAAAAAGAAGCTAATAAACAAAATACCTCAAAACTACCGACACAGACTGAATTGACCGCCTGTCAATTCAGTATAAAATTTCCGTCTAGAATTCCCATTTGGTCAAATTTAACGTTTGAATGGTTGTTTTTGCGTTGCGCCACACTACTTTCGATATTCTGGTTAAGTGATCACGTACAAAGCAATTCAAGACGAGGCTCCGGGAAAACAAAAAAACATATAAGATTACTCCACTGTTTTCCAGGGAACCTCGTCCTGCCGAATTCTTTGTTCGTGATCTCTCAGCCAGAACATCAAAAGTGGGCTATGTTAAGACTTTTTACACTCAATGATAGCCTGAGGCGAAATAGAATTCAACCCATCTGCGGGATCCTTATATACTTAACCAATGAGAAAACGGGAGAACCTACGTAGCACGCAGTTGATGATGTAATATATTCATAAAGATATAATACAAAACACATAATACAATAGAACGAGAAACAAAAGAACACAATAGGCTTTTTGAATACATTACATGAACTGAGTGCTATGTAGGTTTTCCCGAACCGTGATGGCCCTTAAATGCGAGCGTTATTTGACCTTTTGCTATGATAAAGTTTTGTTAAATTAGCATGTATTCAAAGGAAGTAATCAAACCTAGACGATAATATTTTAATACAAGATCCCAATTTCCTTCGATAAACAATTAAGATGCTTTATGCATCCGAAAAAATTCAGCGAATAATGAATAATGAATGTACCACTTAGTTCGTCACATGTAAAGTCTAGTCGTGCAGTCGAACACTATATATATCAAATCGTGTGTCTATTATCTATTACTAGCCGTTTCTAACAGAAAGTGAAGTGCTGCGAGCAGTTTAAGTACTCATATACTGTATTACCCAAAATGTTTTCAAACAGGTTGACTAGTACTTGATACAACAACATAAATTTATTGCCTTTTCAAACAATCACAGTCTTTATTTAATAGCATTCATTATAAAACTAACTTATTAAAGTTTGTTTATAACAATATATGACTCGCACCCTGTGGCGGATAAAGAATACTTTTGTATTACAGAGAATCTGATAAAGAATACATGATGTACTTGTTTTGGTTGCGGATGTGCACATTAAGGTGGCCCGTACCTATTGATTTGTTTTTTGGGCATGAATTTCAATCGCTTCTTTTTACATCAAAACCTTGTCCGATATTTAAAAAATTTGCAGCCATTTGTCTACAAGCCGGTAATGATTGTACCGATAATGAATTTTCTGCGAATTAGATCAAGTAATTCGAGATATCAGACGATTTTTAAAAATGGCTTTATGAGAAAAATTGGTCATAAATCTAAAATTCCAAGGTGAATTTTTTTCCTATTTCGTTAATCAAGTAGAAAGGCACAGAGGACTACATACACCATTTATCGCACCAATTTAATCCTTAGAAGTTGCGATACAAATTTGCGCTGCCTGTTACGACGCAAAATTATGTAGTCAAAACTACCGCCAAAATCTCAACAAAATTTCAAAAACAGCGAGAACCCATATCTGCTATAAGAAAGACAAATGTCTATTGTAACTTGTGAATAAAATATGGGGTATGAGAAGCTAAACGCCAATGTTATCCTCAAGCAAACTTGGGGAGTAATTGTAGTGACCACGAGGTGAACGATGCGAATTTGTATTCCTTCGACTTCTACAAATTCTGTCGAATTGTTTCCTGAAATTTACTAGGTATGGGATAGAACAAGATGTTAACATACCTGTTGCCAAGTGTCGTTGTCTTTGCTGCACCAGGTATAATTCAGTAAGCTTCAAAAGTTAGCAACTACATCGAGTCGACGTTTGAGCTGCCAAAGTAAAACCCTCATGGTTTGTTAATTTATTCAAAACAACACCTTACTATCTGTTGCAAACATTCCGCACGGGATCTAGACTTTTGGGAATAAAGACAGCAGTTCTCTGAATACAATTGCTTCTGAGTCTGAATCCCGTGTGGAATTTAGTTGTGAATAACAATGGTTTACCTCGAAAAAATACCCAGCTGAATCCTAATCCATATCATGTCGCCATTCTGTTTCTCACACTGTACAAACACAACTAAATCCGCCTAATCTCGCAACTGCTCTTAACCAGTTGGAACGACCAGTTGTCGCGTGGTGAGTGCAGTTAAGTGATATCCTTTGACCATTAATTCTGATCATTCCAAAGATATTTCGATGACGTCACGAATCATCGTTCACTCTATCTACGTATCTACGTGTCTAACATAAAGTCGAGTTCAGTGCTGGTCTATAAACACGCCGCGCATGACACACAGGAATCCCATTGCAAGATTAGTGTTGAGAGCCTTTCTCGTCGCTGTTCGCTGCTCTCCAAAAATGCTGCTTGGAGGAGGTTTCTCTTCCTTATCAGTTTCAAGCAGCTAGAATTCAAAATCATAAAAATGTTCGCAAACGCCACTCTTCTTGAAACATTAGTACGTGACGTATAACTGAAAAGAGCCTGTTTCGACGTCGTTGTTGTTCCTTGAGCTCTTTCCAAAAATACTGCTTGGAGGAGTAGGATTCACTTCCTTATCTTTCAAGCATTTGGAATTCTAAAATGGTAAGAATACTCGCAAACGCCAAGCGTCTTGAATAATGATGCGCTGACGAATAATGTGAAAATATATACAATATGGAGTCGTTAGCAAGAGTTATGACCCTTGACGCGTTAGTCTTGCAATAAACAAGACGATCACGTTAGCTTTTACTCGGGATACCAATAAACCGACTGATCTTATAAGAGAACTGAAGACAGTTGAAATACGTGTAAAAACAGTATAAAGTAAAACGTTGGATGATAGAAGTTGCGGCTGATTTTGAGAGGAGGAAAGTGCAGTGATGAAATACAAGCAAATTTAGTGCGTGGATATGAATAAAGAGGAGCGATTTTGAATGATATAAATGTATTTAATCAGTAAAACAACTGAATATCATACTTACATAGTACAGAGTAGTATGTCCACAAGAAGTCCATTTTTCAACTAATAACTTAAAATTCCACATGTTTGTGACAGTTGAACTCAAAATATGCTACATTTATGAAAAACATGGATTTCAATATTTCAATACTAATTAAAATCGACAAAATTTTCCAAAAACTAGTTCTTTCCTTGAGATTATGGAATTGAGGCGCTAGAATATGAATTCTGAAGCTTCTCAAACTCATAAATATGTTACGGGACATAATTAACGAGTATTTTTGAGATTCTTTTTATTACGGAATTATTTTGATAATTATTAACGGATGTACACGCATGTCTTTAACACGATTTACAAGCCCGCGTTGGTCTCAAAGGCAAGTCTTAACTGGTGAGTCACATGATTGTCGTATGATCCATGCACGTTGATCCAAGCACGTACCAGCCAAGCCTGACCCTGATCAATCTTGATCTTACGAAACCTCTTTGGTTTGGCCTTTATGTGTTGCCTGGCTCCTATGACTTCTTGCCCCCTGTAGTTTATTAAGTTAATCGGACTGTCCCTATAATTACCTTGAAATACTATTCACAATACCCAATCAAATGCAAATATATTAAGAGATAATTGTTCATCAAATTCCTCGGAGCGCGCTGCAATGTCGATTGCGGTTTCTTGTGATATTTTGGGATGGGTATATATTCGTCCAAGACTTCTAAGACTCGGAAACTCTGCTCATTCACAAGATCAGTGCCGACGAAGGAGGTCGACTTTTTGGTTATTCCCGGCGGTCCATGAATTTGCCAGCGATATCCATGGCGAGTAGAGCACAAGTTACAAGTACCAAGAGCTCCTCGTGCGGCTCAACTGCTCAACAACAACAAGTAGTACGTGGCCATGCTCTTCCAGCCGTTCCACCAGCAACGACTGCTCCAGCGAACTTTGAACTTTGAGTCCTTGCAATTCGAAGTGTTTGAAAGCTGGCAATTCCTACCTGCCCAATTATTTTTATGTTAGAAAGAACCAACTCCGTTTGATCGATGTATTTCGTAGCGTGTATTTCTTTCCTCGTGTTCCATAGGACTCCAGGTTTTTGAGAATGGGAACTGAGTAGTGAGTTTGATGCGTGCATTGCCAGCATATCTTCATGTTCTCGTGTAAATGCTGTGCAGTGGGTTAACTGAGAAGGCAAAAAGGTTAAGACCGGTGTAGAGGTGGCAGTCATTGATCTAGCAATAACCTGCAATTGGCTAAGGTTTTCAACCCGACGCGCGCACCAAGGAAACTTGCGGTATCAGGTTCAGAGTGAATCGCGGAATGGGAAATCTTGATACCTTGCAGCATTTTGTATCGGGGTTTCCAGTTGGAAGGGAATCAGCCAAGTGGTCGCATCCGGATGAATGATTTTTTCAGACATAACACTGTAGAGATTTTCTCGGTGACTGAGACAATTAAATTGATGCACTCATGTTTTGAGTATTTGGGGATGAGTATTTGGGGATGAGTTTTGGGAATGAATTTTGGGGATGAGTTTTAGGACTCGTGATTGCAGGGGTCTCTTTGTATAAAGGGCATATGGGTCTACATGGTTGGAGCACAGGACGTCACGGCCTAAAGGGTAGCGTGGAGATCAATTTTGCCCCATCTCTTATAACAATGAGTACGAGTTGAGGGTGTTGTGTAATAGTCTACTAACTTTAGTGACACTTAGACAACTTGCTTAGAAATATTTACTCATAGAAATTTTCTCAACCCCGAAATCATATACTAAGGAGCGAATTTTGACGAAAAAAAGATTTCCGTAAAACACTAAAATTTGTACCCGAAACCTTCCGCACTCCTATATCCGCCTCTAACCTCTATATTACTTTGTCAACCGATGGAAATCTTTTAACCAAAAAGACGTTTTGTCAGTTATAGTTATGATCGGAAGTTCGTTTACATTACTGGGAATAGATTTGAAAAGCAATTGTTTAAGATTTCCTTCTGGGAATTCGCTTAAGAAGTAATTCATTTTTTTTTTTTTTTGGTCATTAATTATATTCACTTGTTTGAGAAGTTAGTCCAAAACCTCGTGCTTCGTGTTTCAAACACAGGAAAACACTGATCTGAAAGCACGAGGTCGCAGGCCGATAAAACCTCAGTCGGGGCTTTCTTGCGCCCTGAAACCTTCAAAACGAAAGCGCGGACATAACGAGGAACATTCTTGCGCCCGTAGGTCTGGTAAGCGAACTTTTTAACAACGAAATCACCGCTTTCTCTAACTTCATACCTGTTTAATCAATACATTTTTTTCAGCTTGTTACCATGGCTACCAAGGTGTATCGAAAGGAGTTCGACGATGTCTTTACTCTTATTCGAACTATGGGTCCATACCAAATCATTCTCTACTTCGGACTTTGCTACCTCCAAATACCCATGGGCATTCTCTTCAAACACTCTCTGTACGCCCTGGGGACCCCCCAGTTCCATTGTGCTGATGTAAACAGTACGTGTCCACCAAACAAATGCTGTAACAATTGTAGTGATTATCAATTTGATGGACCATTTACAAGTACTGTGAGCGAGGTAAGGCTTTATTTGATGACTAGCTCCCCCTTCGAAGAATGTCGGCTCTATTCGTAAGACAAGGACCAATGAGCGTCCACGATTTCGGTCAGGTGGTCGCGTTTTGAAAATGCACATTTCAGCTCAAGGTTTGATTTTTGTTGAGGAAAACAGGAGGAACCCGGGGAAAAACTAGTCCTTTCTTAGGGGAGGGGAGAGGGGCGGAAGAGATTTTTCACTGAACCTCACAAATTTTAGTTTGAAGGCCGTTACTGCACGCGCACGATCCAACGCGTTTCCAGGATTTCGTATAAAAGTACAATTGAATAAATGTTTATTGAGTGTCTAACTTGGGGGACATTGTACTCGCACGCAACACAATGCACTATACTGTAATATTTTATGCATATAATTCTCAACTCACCAGTTCTCTTTTGATGGAGGGAGGAAACCGGAGGACCGGAGAAAAACCCTCGAAGCAAGGGAGAGAACGAATTAACAATTTTAACTCATATTAAGTGCCCGAACCAGGAACCACAGCGGTGAGAGGCGAGACTCGGCCATCTTTTAATTAAAATTGCTCCCCTTCGTACACCACACGAAGTTTCAATATGAATGTCTGATAGTATGTTTGTTTTTAGTGGAATCTCCTGTGTGATCGTGCATATCTTGGTGCTGCTATTCAGTCCAGTTACTTCGCTGGCTTACTCATTGGTTCTATTGTCAGTGGATGGATTGCTGATGCTTTTGGAAGGCGTTTGACAATATATGTTAGTCTGGGACTTATGGTAAGTTATTCTGGGTTTCAATCATTCCCTTGAGATTGAAAAGATAAAGAAACGGTAGCCATGTTGGATGAGCGAACAACAGAACACTTTTATTAAAGTTCGTCCAATATGGCTGCCGTTAAGTCACTTCCAACCGGCAGCAATGTGACCGCAAAATTTTGGTTGAGTGATCGCGCACATAGGACCCCCGTGGGACTGTAGTGTAGTGTAGTGTAGTGTAGTGTAGTGGAGTGGAGTGGAGTGGAGTGGAGTGGAGTGGAGTGGAGTGGAGTGGAGTGGAGTGGAGTGGAGTGGAGTGTAGTGTAGTGTGGTGTGGTGTGGTGTGGTGTAGTATATAGTATAGTGTAGTGTAGTGTCCCGTTGTCGTTTCAACACTAAAGTGAGGCATTTTGCATTCACCGGCGTTAACGCTAAAATTCGAGCTCATGTTTAAGTACCGAAAACGCGCAACGCCAATCGCGAAAAAAGCAGGCCATGTGATCCTCTTTTCAATCTTCCGGCCCATGTACATGATGTGTAACCTCTCTACTAGCACTATTCCTAGCCTCCTATCAACCTGAGGACGAATCGAACCTAAGGACGTCTGCGTATAGGTTACACTTACCCAGAATATCTTCCGTTTCCCAGGTACCTATAAAAAAGATCTAATACCTTACAAGTACCAGTGTTATAATCCAGGGTTTAGAGTAACCTACTTTAGTTCGTATATCCAGACCCTCAAACTAATCAATTTGTTCTCCATCAACAGATAATATTTGCTTTTGCGTCTTCGTTTGCCAACTCCATTCCTCTAATGATCTTCCTTCGATTTTCCGTTGGCCTGTCATTGGCTGGTTGTATGTTAACACAGTTTGTATACATAGTGGAGCTGGTTGGTCCAAACAAAAGAACGCACGCTGGCAAAGCACAGGGATTGTTTTGGAAGTTTGGTGGTTGGACAGCCGTCTTAATTGCGTACTTCTTTCGCGACTGGCGTAAAAATATCTTGGTTGGAAGCCTTACTGGGATTGTCTTTTTATTCTTTGTTTGGTAATGAATGAAGTATTACTCTATAGACACTGTAGACAAAATTAATAAACTGGCTTTGTTCATGTTTTTTCTCTTCGTCCGCACACAAAATACATATAAGTGTCTAAAGCGCATGCTCAGAGTCGAGGACCATGGTAAGGTTAAAGTATTTGAAAGTATAAGGAATTCTGAACGAAGCAAAGTCCTACCCATTGCATAATGAAAGCTAATCTGTTGGGGCATCCATTCAAAATTAATATGGGCATATATATTAAGCGTGTTTTTTATTTAGTTTCTTTATTATATAAACTTATACCCCTTCCCTACATCTAACCTACCCTAATCCTAACTGGGTCAAGCGTCAACGTTCTTCTCCAATATTACCATTTCACCCCATAGTAAGTTCCCAGAAAGCTCACGATGGCTGCTTGCACACAACCAAATCGACAAGGCCCTCTCAGTGCTGAGAAAATGTGGCCCCAAGAAAAAGAAGGAGCTAGACGAGCATGCTCTACGAAGCTTACTCGAGGAAATACAAAAGGAAGAAAAGCTCCACCTTGCAGAGAACGCCAACAAAAAGACAACTCCACTAGACCTGGTACGAACTCCCAAACTCAGAAAATGGACGATGATCGTTTGCTTTAATTGGTAAGATGACATGTTTATTTTCCCTTATTTCTCATTTAATTTGGCGGTCAGGAGTATAGTCTCGTGGATCACAAAGAAACAGTACCGTTACCGCGTTATCACGGTACATACAGTTACGGTACCGTTACCCTATATTACGGTACAATTACGGTACGGTACGATACAGTTTAGTTACTTTACGGTATAGTTATGTTATGGTACATTTACGTTACGGTACAGTTACGGTATGGTCAGTTACGTTATGGTACAGTTTCAGTGCAGCACAGTTGTGTTGCGGTACAGTTTCGGTGTAGTGCAGTTGCGTTACCGTACAGTTTGGGTGCCTCTACGATTACGGTTCTGAGAAAATAACAATACCTTACCGTTTTCACTGATACGAAATCTGATGTAGTACTTTATGCGGCATTTGTTCAAGTTCATGGTACTTATTAATTGTGATCATTGTTTTTTACTAGGTTTGTAGTGGCTTTGGTGTATTTTGGTTTTGATCTGTACACGACACATCTACCAGGGAGTATCTACTTTAATCAGTTCATTATGAATTTGATAGACATTCCTGTTATATGTGTGGTCTGGTTTACTCTTCTACGGTGAGTATCCATTTGATAGTGCAGGGAAGGAATACAAGTCTACTCTGGTTTTTCTAAGACCTATAGACTTACCAACGAGTTAGCCGGAATACATCGAACATTCGCACGAAATCGCTAAAATGCCCTTGTCTTTGAAGCCAAATATTCCCTAAACAAGCACGGTGACCCCATCTTTTTTCCTTAGATAACACAAAAATAAATAACACAAAATATATACAAAAGATCAAAATTTCAGCGATTTTTATTGAGAGGATCTATTACAGAGAAATCACCATAAATGGTAGAGTTCGCCCCGAGACGAGACCCTTATACCCTTTTATAAACCCTTCTTCAGAGAAAAGGTTCCCAGTTACCCCTACACTTACTCTGTCACCCTCAACTCGTGGGGTCTCAAGACTCAGTCTCTAGCCACTTTTAATCAAGTCGTATGACCGAAATCCTACGTGCCCTTTTGAACAAATCCTCTCCGTAAATGAAAGGGAACACCCATCCTTGGGTGAGGAAGTGTGAAGTGGCATCAAACCCTTAGATATTATTTGTAGGTATTAGCTATCTATAAATTTGAAAAAAAAAACCATTACAGTCTAGTACAGACACACTAAGCAAACATAAGATATCGGCCTTAAATGGCGGGGATAAATGACAGAAAAAATCGTTTTCACAGAATGTTAATGTTTTCAGATTTGGAAGACGAATTCCTTACTGTACGTACATGTTGATGGTGGGCGTGTGCTCGTTTATTATTCTTGGTCTGCCCAGTGAATATTCCACTGCTATTAGAATTCTGGCCATCATAGGACGATCTTTGGTCGGGTCTGAATTCAGCAATATCTATTTGATCACCACTGAGTTGTATCCAACAGTTGTCAGGTACTATGCAGTTATTGTAATCATAAAAACCAAGACGCATGGTGCTTCAGATACTTTAGTTGGGAAGAGTATGCCGTTCGCAAATTCGTGTACTTCTTCATCAAAATATTTTTAATTCGTGCGTTTTCGGCTTTCTTTAAACCAAACCTAAATTTCCAAAATTAGCCAAAGGATTAAATTTGCTCAACGCGTAATGCTACATTCTAATCTAGTTTAGCTGTGGGCATAATTTCGAACGGGACATCTACAACATTGTAATTTTGGGGGGGATGAAGGGAGGAGTCTTTTCGGAGTTTTACGAGCACTACAAAATCGCGCGAGTAAATGTATTCAAAACGTTGAGTCAATCGGTGCATCCACAGTAACTCACTTATCCGGGTAAATTTACCAAATAATTAGAGCAAAGTGTACGCAGTTACTCAGTTATTTGAATAAAGGGTACTCAGTTACTCAGTAACTGAGTAAATTTACTCGGATAAATGAGTTACTGTGGATGAATGAGTTACGCGTTTTTTCAGTGCGGTATTATTTTATCATTACAGGAATACAGCAATGGGCCTAGGCTCCATGACTGCACGAATTGGTGCCATGCTCTCTCCTTTCATTGTCATGGTGGTAAGATATTATTGAATTGTCATTCTTGAGAAAAAACATGGTTACACTATAGTTATGATAATCTTCTCATACTTCTTATAATCGTAAATTAAAGTCAAGATTAAATTAATCAACTCCCCTTCATTCACGAAACACGCTTTACACATTTTACTCGTTTATTCGCTGTGGATCAAAAAATTAATTGGCATGTTTTTTTTGAAAACAAAGTTCGGTGTAGCTTTATTTAAAAGGTTGAATTTATTTTATGCAAGAACTGTTTATATTTTCAAACATTCTTGTTATTGAAGGGTTTCTTTGTTTATTGGATTTAATTTTTTTCAAAACTCACTTCTTGAATATTGCCGGAATTTTAAAATTTCAAAAGCACAGAAAAACAAAGTGTGTGGCTACCAATTTTCAATTTAAATTTTTGGTGCTTTTTGACTACTTTCAAGATCAATCAGCTCTAGACATTGCATAAAAAACTGCAGTTAAATGGCGTGCGGTTTCTTGACATGTTGTCATTACGTTTTTCTGCCCTGTCATCTACACAGCCAATAATGAACTTTACATATTAACAATAGGCTCAGCTACCAGGCCTCAGCATCACTCTCCCGGTTACCATATTTGGAGTACTGGCTTTGATTGCTGGTGTTGTTACCCTTTGGTTGCCTGAAACCATTTACGCCAACATGCATCAAACCATCGAGGAAGCCGAGTCGTCTAAAGAAGACTTTAGTATCCCTTGCTGTATGAAGGCCACGCCTATCGAAAGAACGAGCTTGGAAATGACCACAAAGATGTAAAAGGAAACGACACTGCTTGAAAAGTGATTTAACAGACGTAAAAGGCAAACACTGGTTGGTGTTTTCCCAATGTTTTTTTTCAAATATGCAAGAAGGCAAAGCAATCAATTAATCGTAGTCCGAAATCTAAAATATAGATTGGCAAGGCAAGGAAGAACACTACTGTTTACACGCGAAAATTTATCCTTCCCTTGCCGAGAATTAGAATCATCCTTGCCTTGCTAGTTTGGCTTACCGTGTAAATGGAGTTTATAATCCACTATAAACCCATATAAACCGTTAACTAAAACCTTTACCCTTCCAGCATCCTTTTCGGTAGTTGCTTTTCAGTGTTATGCTAGTTTTCACTATTGTCAAAGGAATTTAAACATTTTGATATCACTGAAAGAAACATCGAAAAGGATTGTGGTAGTTTAGGTATGACATAAGGGTAAAGGTCTATAAAAATGTTAGAAACGTTGAAATGCTAAAATGACTAAAATGTGTAATTTTAAGAAACAAATGTAGACAATTGATGCAATAATTTCATAATTTTGTTTGTTTATAATTCAGTGTTAATAGAGTACAAACACTAAAAGTGTGCAACATAAATAGTACTAAATAGTGATAAATTATATGCAAATTCTATTGATTTCTATTCTTTAATTAGTGATATTTAGTACTAAATAGTGCAAAGTACTACACACTTTTAGTGTTTGTACTCTAATGATATCATTTATAGAGTTCTTAAAACGCTCATGCAAATTGCCATACAGACAACAAAACAAAACAATCAAACAAACAAACAAGCTATCATATAATCATAAATGTAAAATCATATAAAATTCATAGGTGTATATATAAAATAGTCTATATACACAGCTAATATGTTTTCGGACAACATGTATGCGTCAAATATTATATAATTATATCAGTAATAATATTTGATGTCACTTGTTCCTCGCCGCAACATTTGATATAACCTCAAGCTCACGTGACTAGGGGCTGAAAAGGAGTATGGGTATGTGCTAAACTACATCTCTTTTTGCCTTTGGCTGCATGTCAGCTTTAATTTAGCATCAACAAATGAAGTTCCTTAGTGTACGAGATCTGAGCAAGCAAGAAGTGAATTGTCCTGTGGATGTTTGTGTGGTTTAGTGTAACTTAGTAATTTCTACCTATATACTTCCTTTCGTTTGAGTCACGCAAGCTTGGGGCCTTTTGCCCGACGTTTTTTTTTAAACAGGTGTATCAATTGATATCAAAACAGCATGGTAGGTAGGTAGGTAGGTAGATAAACTTTATTCGCATGACCCATTAATTACAGGTATTGCTAAAGTATACAAATGATTAAAGACTAATATGAATATAGATATAGAAAAAATTACAATGAAACATTAACATGTTGATATATATATATATGGAGACGTCTGAGACTCGGTAGACTGGTGGTGTGAGGTGTTTTCGCATTTGAGCTATTTTTAGAACTGCATTTCAACTGCGTGCTACCAACGCGCGGCAAGAGTTTTCAAGAACGAAGAACATCTATCCTGGGAAACCCACTGATAGGGCGGGGAGGGTGCCCCCCTCCCCTCCAAGCTGGGGACTTGAGCGTGCCTCTTTGGTTATGTATTGGTAGATGAGAAAACAAGGAAATACAGTGTGGAATACTTTAATTTTTTCCCTCCCGCCCCTCCCCCTTTCACTCAGTCTCGTTTTGGGCCTTTGTCTCTGCGGATCTATTTTCCAATGTCCCACCACAAGAACAAAGGACCGTCGTCATTCCCCATTCTTAATCATCGATCCGTGGGACAATGGCCGGTTTGAACATGCCCATATATATAACCTTGTAAATTGTAAATTGGATTATGTTCTAGAATTAGAGCCGCAAATTATTTTGATAATTATTAATGGATGTACGCGCATGTCTTTAACACGATTTACAAGCCCGCGTTGGTACTCTCAAAGGCAAGTCTTAGTGAGTCATAAGATTGTCGCCTGATCCACGTACCAAGCAGGTACCAGCCAATTAAGCCTGACCCTGATCAACTTTGATCTTACGAAACCTCTTTGGTATGGCCTGTATGTGTTGCCTGGCTCCTATGACTTCTTGCCTACTGTAGTTTATTAAGTTAATCGGATACTTAAACTGTGCCTTAAAACCATATAAAACCAATGTATCAATTGACCTTTCTATGACCAAACGCTTTCTTGTAATTAAATTGTACTTTCTGATCGTCAAGCAACTGATATATCATTCACTTTCAATATCCAAATATTCTCATTTTTACATTGCAATTACAAGGCAACGCCTCTAGAAATTTTCTAGTTAATATCTAATAATAGTATGACAGCTTGTCAGTCAATTTGATTTACCAGCAAATCCCTATAAAAAGGGATGCATTGTAACTTGTATTTCAGACTAGAGAATTAAGTTGCGACTAAGGTTGAGAGTTGAAGTTCAGTTCAGAATTGTGATTTATGCAAGGGTTAAAGAATGAACACGAGTGTTCCATGGGATATAGAGTCCCGAGCTTTAGATAAAAGGCCACGAGTGAGGGCGCAGCCCGAGAATGTGATCACACTCACGAGCGATTTACCCGCTTTTATTGTAAATTGTCTAAAGGCTTATTTGTTTTGCACTGCTTTCTTTTGTCCGATACATATTTTGTGTTTACCAACTTGAAGAGGCTCATTTATGTCATGCACATCAGACCGGCCGGCTGGAGGCCGCTACAGAACTCCACAAGCATTTTTAGGGATAAAAATTGTCACAATATATGAGATGGACACTAAAACTACTCGAGCGAAGAGCTAGATAACACGGCAAAAAAGTGCCTATTTTACGTGTTATCAACAAGTCTGAAAACACAAGTTCAAGGTTTCGACTAAAATTTCTCACAGTAAGTTTGAGTTTGTTATTATAATAATTCATCTTATAGTAAAGGAAAAATGTATGCTTATTACTAGCCAGTAAATTTCATAGGGAAGATTTTCAGAATTTGCTCCGACAAATTTGATATATGTACGTATATCGATATTAAAATCTCAGTTATTTACAAGTATTTAAGTTGGTCATGGAACACAGAAAAATTGCAAA
This sequence comes from Telmatactis stephensoni, assembly GCA_029948255.1. NCBI lineage: Eukaryota > Metazoa > Cnidaria > Anthozoa > Actiniaria > Isophelliidae > Telmatactis > Telmatactis stephensoni. Next base: position 412,969 of record JALIZF010001772.1, read on the forward strand.
ATGATTATCAGCGCTTGGTATTTTGATGCTCAAGCTCGATTTATACATTTCGAATATAGTATGCCAAAAAGTTGAACCCTAAAAGTTGAAATTAAACATGTAATCTAATCTTACCAAAGAAAATTCGCATTGCATCTTTCCATGCAAACTCTCGTCCAATACTCCATAAGAACCAGTACCATGAAACTGGAATCCTCCAGGTAGCAACTAACATTAAGGGCTTATAATACCATAATAAAAGTACTAGTAAAAATTTGAACCTCTTGTGATGAATTTTGGTTGACCAACTGTATATTCGAAGTCTCTCTACTTCTTTGAGGAGTAAATTGAAATAGCATTTTTTTTTTTTTCAATTCAAAAAGCTACTCGACGTGTTGTTTGCAAACTGCGATATCACACTCCATATAATAAAATAAGAAACCAGACCTCACATCCTTGTTTCGACTTCTTTCCAAGCTTTACTACCGTTATCGTTGAAGTGACACCTGTAAAGTTCAAAGTCTCGTCTGAAAACAAGCATTGAGACGAATAATGTCAATCAAATTACGCCAGTGAGACAATTGACAATTTTACTATCAAATAAGAAAACTGAGACTCGTATTTATTGAAAAAGCTTTACTTTCATTTAGAAAGCTTAAATTTTGTATTTTCCTTCATAAGTACAAGATATTTTCTAGGTTTCGCAAAATCGCTGTTTGTTTTGGTTGAATGATTTGATTGACGTCCGTGAGAATGCTAGTTTCCAGACTAGACTTTGAACTTCACGGGTCTCACTCAACGATAACGGTAGTAAATACCCTTAAAACGGAGCACTGATGGAGAGAGGGGAGTAAAATGAGCGCACCGTCGACCTCAGGTTTCGAGGAGGTTTGTCAGTTGAATTACTGTTACGAGTTATCGACGTTAAATATGGTCGCTTTACTTTACTTTACATATTCCAATAACCTCTGAGGCAATAGTTTTAGTAATATTGGGCGACTAAACTCGCGATCGATACTGACCAAAGAGTCACCAAATTGAGGTCAAACTCCTTGATCCACTAAGTAGTTAGGGCAGCGGACGCACCCTTGGCGCGAAATATGAGTTCCCGGCAACTTACTTGAATATGTCAGAGGTATATATCTGTCAGACGTATAAATATTGCTTGAATTATGCAAAGAAGAATAAGAAATAGCTGGTTTCGAACCTCTGGTTTTTCTATCCGCCATTTTGGAATATCAGAGAGCTTTAGGGTATAACTGCTGACCGCTCACGGCAGGCGCCACGGTTATCATTTCTGGCAATGAACTAAAGACGTCAAATACTGGGGTTTTGAAACGCAGGAAAATTGTTGTATAAAGAAAACAGTACCGTCAGTGAGTTTCTATAACTAATCAGTATTCTTTATAATATAAGAATTAGGTACTACCTAATAACGGAGCTCCCACTTAAATAAATTATATTTTCAAAAAATTAATACTTTGTTTTTGACGTTCTTGATTCAAATGAATTGGGCTTCCTGTGGTAATAGGCAAACAAAGATTGCATTTTGTTGTAAAAGTTGAAATAAAGATTATAGACCAAGCTTTATAGCATTAAGGGTTTGAAAAACTTGATTTGCTTTAGCGTTTGAAAACACTCTTGTCCTTCAGTCTCCTGACAATTATAAGGCTTGCAAGCTCAGTCACCACAGTGATATTTATTCAGATTCAGTCACATTTTATAATTGACTTTGTAGTAGGAGGCAGCATGGCCGAGTGGTCAGAGCGTTGGTCTCGCAATCTGGCGGTCCCAGGTTCGATTCCCGATCTGGCCACTAGCTGAGACTGAATTTGTTCCGATTTCGATTAGTTCAAATTCAGTTTCTCGGCCATGCTTGTAATATAGCCAACTGGTTTGCCTCCTTGCCAGTTCAGTGGGATTCTTAATCCATTTATGTTTGATTTATATGATTTAGTTAGGATTTGTAAATTGAGCTGAAAAGCCCTGTTGAGGGAGTCTCAATCATGTATGTATGTACTATGTATGTATGTACAGGGGCGGATCCAGGATTTTGAAATGGGGGGTGAATTTTTGTAATAATGTTAGAGAAATCAAATATTATTTTAATATTTGAGGGATTGGAAAAAGAAAAGAAAGAAGGGGGCTCAGAAAAAGGGGGGTGAAAATTCACCCATTTCACCTCCCCTGGATCCGCGCATGATGTAGTAGTGTTTCATAATTGAATGCAAAAATCCCTCAAACTGATTTGATTCGCATAAATACTGAACCATTTCAATATCCTTCAATTGAACTGGACATTGCAGAACATTATATTTAGATTTTTCTGTCTTGATAGTATTGTGGCATCTTGTTTTTGTACTATGTAGAATAGAATGACACAGATAAATGGTTGTCTTTACACGAAACAAGAATTCTCTCTTCCAGGTTACACTAATCATGACTTTAGATGAAAAATTTGTAAAGCAATTCAAAACAACTATTACCTAATGGCAAAGATCCCATTTTAATTTTTGCTGCGAGCGAAGCGAGTAGCCTCCTATTCGGAACACAGTGTAATCTGTGGATGTCACTAGACGAACATGCGATACATACGATCAGCGGTTCAAGTCCATACCGTATCGAGAGTAACACCAACACCTCAACGAGAGTCGATTCAAGGATGTCACTAGACGAACACGCGATACATACGATCAGCGATCACATCTTTTCCTAAATAAACTAGCTTTTTAAAATCAGTTAGTTTTATAATCATTGCCAAAGCTATAGCCGTTTGTGATTGTTTGAAAAATTGCTTTACTCAAAGTTCTAAATATTTTGAACTGTGTGTGTCCGACACTGATCCTGGAGAATTATGTTTTAAAGTTTAATATTAATTGAAGGTCAACTAGCAGCTAGTGTTCGTCACACAACGCACAGGAGATAGACAAGAAACATTTCATATATCAGAGAAAGCGGTGTACTTTCGTGAGTTTTAGGGGAACAGTTCTGCTAACGTGAATACACACGCTGTTTTCTGCTCGCAGCATTTCACTTTCTATTAGAAATAGCTAGTAATATTCTTTTATGTTCTTGATTCAAATGAATTGGGCTTCCTGTGGTAATTGCCCAATTGTAAAGGGCTTGAAGAAGCTGAAATGAAGATTATTTTAAAATCATTTGTTTTGGTTTGTATATTGTATGGGCTTATAAGCTCAGTGACCTTTATTACAGTATATTGTAATATTCAGATTCACTGTCAGATTTCATAATTGACTTTGTAGTGGTTCATAATTCTCAAAAATAGAATGCAAAAATCTCCAAAACCTCTTAAATTGATACAAGTAATTAAACCTTTTCAACATCCTGGATATTACAGAACAACATATCTTAATTTGTCTGTCTTATCGGCCATGTGATGGAATGTGTTCTTAATCCGCTGCATCTGAATACCTACAGCTCTACTCAATTACACTTGTTCCCTATAATTATCTTGAAATACTAACTTTAGTGACACTTAGACAACTTGCTTAGAAATATTTACTCATAGAAATGTTCTCCTTAGCCCCGAAATCATATACTAAGTAGCGAATATTGACGAAAAAAATCTTCCCATAAATCACTTTGAGATTTGTACCCGAGACCTTCTGCACTCCTATATATCCGCCTCTAAACTCTATATTACTTTGTCAACCGATGGAAATCTTTCAACCAAAAAGACGTTTTGTCCGTTATGATCGGAAGCTAGTTCGTTTACATTACTGTGAATAGAATTGAAAGGCAATTGTTTAAGATCTCACCGCTTTCTCTAACCTCATACGTGTTTTTTCAGCTTGTTACCATGGCTACCAAGGGGTATCGAAAGGAATTCGACGACGTCTTTACTCTTATTCGAACTGTGGGTCCATACCAAATGTTTCTGTTCTTCGGACTTTGCTACCTCATAATACCCATGAGCATTTTCTTCAAGCACTCTCTGTTTGCCCTGGGGACCCCCCAGTTCCATTGTGCTGATGTAAATAGTACGTGTCCACCAAACAAATGCTGTAACAATTGTAGTGATTATCAATTTGATGGACCATTTACAAGTACTGTGAGCGAGGTAAGGCTTTATTTGATGACTAGCTCCCCCTTCGAAGAATGTCGGCTCTATTCGTAAGACAAGGACCAATGAGCGTCCACGATTTCGGTCAGGTGGTCGCGTTTTGAAAATGCACATTTCAGCTCAAGGTTTGATTTTTGTTGATCGAGGGTGGAAAAACCCTGACCACAAGGGAGAAAATAACACAAACTCTGCTCGAGGCGGACGAGGAGCGATCAGTGAACAGATAACTGCAATCGTCTCCCTGTGCCACCCAGTCCATGTTTGAGGCTCAAACTTGTCTTAATAGTGGAATAGTCCTTTCTTAGGGGAGGGGAGAAGGGCGGAAGAGATTTCTCATTGAACCTCACAAATTTGAGTTTAATTTGAAGGCCGTTACTGCACGCGCACGAGCCAACGCGTTTCCAGGATTTCGTATAAAAATACAATTGAATGAATTTTTATTGAGTGTCTAACTTGGGGGACACTGTACTCGCACGCAACACAATGCACTATACTGTAATATTTTATGCATATTATAACTCTCAACTCACCAGTTCTTTTTTGATGGAGGAAGGAAACCGGAGGACCGGAGAAAAACCCTCGAAGCAAGGGAGAGAACGAATTAACAATTTTATCTCATATGAAGTGCCCCGTCCGAGAATCGAACCAGGAACCACAGCGGTGAGAGGCGAGACTCGGCCACCTTAATTGCTCCCCTTCGTACACCACACGAAGTTTCAATATGAATGTCTGATAGTATGTTTGTTTTTAGTGGAATCTCCTGTGTGATCGTGCATATCTTGGTGCTGCTATTCAGTCTAGTTACTACGCTGGCTTACTCATTGGTTCTATTGTCAGTGGATGGATTGCTGATGCTTTTGGAAGGCGGTTGTCAATATATGTTAGTCTGGGACTTATGGTAAGTTATTCTGGGTTTCAATCATTCACTTGAGATTGAAAAGATAAAGAAACGGTAGCCATGTTAGATGAGCAAACAACAGAACTCTCCGTCCAATATGGCTGCCGTTACTTCTAACCCAGCAATGTTAATAGACCGTAAAATTTTGGTTGAGTGATCGCGGACATAGGAATTCCGCAAAACGAGGCTGCAGTCCACCAATAAAAACATCGTAAATAGGAGTTTATTTTCCATGAACCTCGACTTGATATGTCCAATTTTCTATTATTATTAATCTAAAATACCCTAGCGGGCCAAAGCTGTCAGCCCAGGCCTGCCTAAAGTCATGGGTATTAAATTCCGATCCAAATTATATACCATAAAGGCGTGGAACCCTCTATGTACTGATTTAAGTAGTATGAAAATGCCGGTCCTTGGCCAGGGACCCCCGTGGGGCTGTAGTGTAGTGTAGTGTAGTGTAGTGTAGTGTAGTGTAGTGTAGTGTAGTGTAGCGTAGCGTAGCGTAGCGTAGCGTAGCGTAGCGTAGCGTAGCGTAGCGTAGCGTAGCGTAGCGTAGCGTAGTGGAGTGGAGTGGAGTGGAGTGGAGTGGAGTGGAGTGGAGTGGAGTGGAGTGGAGTGGAGTGGAGTGGAGTGGAGTGGAGTGTGGTGTGGTGTGGTGTGGTGTGGTGTAGTATATAGTATAGTGTAGTGTAGTGTCCCGTTGTCGTTTCAACACTAAAGTGAGGCATTTTGCATTCACCGGCGTTAACGCTAAAATTCGAGCTCATGTTTAAGTACCGAAAACGCGCAACGCCAATCGCGAAAAAAGCAGGCCATGTGATCCCCTTTTCAATCTTCCAGCCCATGTACGTGATGTGTAACCTCTCTACTAGCACTATTCCTAGCCTCCTATCAACAATAGAACCTCTCTACTAGCACTATTCCTAGCCTCCTATCAACAATAGAACCTCTCTAGTCTACTAGCACTATTCCTAGCCTCCTATCAACAATAGAACCTCTCTACTAGCACTATTCCTAGCCTCCTATCAACAATAGAACCTCTCTACTAGCACTATTCTTAGCCTCCTATCAACCTGAGGACGAATCGGACCTAAGGACGTCTGCGTAAGAGGTTACACTTACCTAGAATATCTTCCGTTTCCCAGGTACCTATAAAAAAGATCTAATACCTTACAAGTACCAGTGTTATAATCCAGGGTTTAGAGTAACCTACTTTAGTTCGTATATCCAGACCCTCAAACTAATCAATTTGTTCTCCATAAACAGACCACATTTGCTTTTGCGTCTTCGTTTTCCAATTCCATTCCTCTGATGATCTTCCTTCGATTCTCCGTTGGCCTGTCATTGGCTGGTTGTATGTTAACACAGTTTGTATACATAATGGAGCTGGTTGGTCCAAACGAACGCACGCACGCTTGCAAAGCACAGGGATTGTTTTGGAAGTTTGGTGCTTGGGCAGCCGTCTTAATTGCGTACTTCTTTCGCGACTGGCGTAAAAATATCTTAGTTGGAAGCCTTACTGGGATTGTCTTCTTCTTCTTTGTTTGGTAATAAATAAGTATTACTCTATAGACACTGTAGACAAAATAAACTGGCTATTTTTTTGTTCATGTTCTTTCTCTTCGTCCGCACACAAAATATATAAGTGTCTAAAGCGCATGCTCAGAGTCGAGGACCATGGGAAGGTTAAAGTATTTAAAAGTATAAGGAATTCTGAACGAAGCAATTCCTACCAATTGCAGACAGAAAGCTAATCTGTTGGGGCATCCATTCAAAATTAATATGGGCATAGATATTAAGGGTGTTTTTATTTAGTTTCTTTATTATATAAACTTATACCCCTTCCCTACATCTAACCTACCTTAATCCTAACTGGGTCAAGCGTCAACGTTCTTCTCCAATATTACTATTTCACCCCATAGTAAGTTCCCAGAAAGCTCACGATGGCTGCTTGCACACGACCAAATCGACAAGGCCCTCTCAGTACTGATAAAATATGGTCCCAAGAAAAAGAAGGAGTTAGACGAGCATGCTCTACGAAGCTTACTCGAGGAAATACGAGAGGACGAAAAGCTCCACCTTGCGGAGAACGCCAACAAAAAGACAACTCCACTAGACCTGGTACGAACTCCCAAACTCAGAAAATGGACGATGATCGTTTGCTTTAATTGGTAAGAGAACATGCTTATTTTCCCTTATATCTCAATTGGCGGTCAAGAGTATAGACTCATGGATCACAAAGAAACATACCGTTACGTTATCACGGTACACACAGTTACGGTACGGTACGATACAGTTAAGTTACTTTACCATATAGTTATGTTATAGTACATTTACGTTGCGGTATAGTTACGGTATGGTCAGTTACGTTATGGTACAGTTTCAGTGCAGCACAGTTGTGTTGCGGTACAGTTTCGGTCTAGTACAGTTACGTTTCAGTTTGGGTGCCTCTACGGTTGCAGTTCTGAGAAAATAACACAATTATACCTTACCGTTTTCACTTATACGAAATCTGATGAAGTACTTTATGCGGCACTGTGTTCATGGTATACTTATTAATTGTGACCATTATTTTTTACTAGGTTTGTAGTGGCTTTGGTGTATTTTGGTTTTGATCTGTACACTCCACATCTACCAGGGAGTATCTACTTTAATCAGTTCATTATGAACTTGATAGACATTCCTGTTATATGTGTGGTCTGGTTTACTCTTCTACGGTGAGTATCCATTTGATAGTGCAGGGAAGGAATACAAGTCTACTCTGGTTTTTCTAAGACCTATAGACTTACCAACGAGTTAGCCGGAATACATCGAACACTCGCACGAATAAATCGCTAAAATGCTCTTGTCTTTGAAGCTAAATATTTCCTAAACAAGCACAATGACACCTTCTTTTTTTCCTTAGCTTCGAGGTAAATTTCAGCGATTTTCATTGAGAGGATCTGTTACAGAGAGATTACCTTAAATGGTAGAGTTCGCCCCGATATCAAGACCCTTATACCCTTTTATAAACCCTTCTTAAGAGAAAAGGTTCCCCTACACTTACTCTGTCACCCTTAACTCGTGAGGTATCAAGTCTCAGTAAGACCGACATCTCACCTGCCCTTTTGGACATATCCTTCCCGTAAATAAAAGGGCACACCCCATCCTTGGGTGACCCGGGTGGTGTGAAGTGGCATCGAACTGTTAGACATAATTTGGAGGTATTAGCTATCCAAATTTGCATGAAAAAAAAACCATTATAGTCTAGTACAGACACACTAGGCAAACATAAGATATCGGCCTTAAATGGCGGGGATAAACGACAGGAAAAAATCGTTTTCACAGAATGTTAATGTTTTCAGATTTGGAAGACGAATTCCTTACTGTACGTACATGTTGATGGTGGGCGTGTGCTCGTTTATTATTCTTGGTCTGCCCAGTGAATGTTCCACTGCTATTAGAATTCTGGCCATCATAGGACGATCTTTGGTGTCGTCTGAGTTCAGCAATATCTATTTGATCACCACTGAGTTGTATCCAACAGTTGTCAGGTACTATGCAGTTATTGTAATCATAAAAACCAAGACGCATGGTGCTTCAGATATTTTAGTTAGTAAGAGTATGCCGTTCGCAAATTCGTGTACTATCTTTATCGGAATATTTTTAATTCGGGGCTAACCAGAAAACCTACCAGTTAATTTAGCCCCCAGGCTCCAATATCATATCCAATTAAACTTAGTATTATTGTACCTACTTATATATATATTTGTATTTCGTATGTTTGTATGTATATATATTCTCCTTCCTATTGTACATATATTACATATTTTTTCTATTGTTAACAAAAATAATTGAGCAATAAAACAGTTCAGTTCAGTTCAGTATGTTTTCGGCTTTCTTTGAACCAAACCTAAATTTTCGAAATTAGCCAAAGGCTTAAATTTGCTCAACGTAATGCTACATTCTTATCTAGTTTAGCTGTGGGCATAATTTCGAATGGAACATCTACAATTAATATTGTAATTTTGGGGGGATGAAGGGAGGAGTCTTTTCGGAGTTATACGCGCACTCAAAAACTTGAGTCAATCGGTGCATCCACAGTTTCTCACTTATCCGAGTAAATTTACTCAGTTATTTGAGTAAAGGGTACTCAGTTACTCAAGTAACTGAGTAAATTTACTCGGATAAATGAGTTACTGTGGATGCACAAGTCTTTGAGTAAATTTACTCGCACGTTTTTTCAGTGCGGTATCATTTTATCATTACAGGAATACAGCAATGGGCCTGGGCTCCATGACAGCACGAATTGGTGCCATGCTCTCTCCTTTCATTGTCATGGTGGTAAGATATTATTGAATTATCATTATTGAAAAAAAAAACATGTTACACTGTAGTTATGATAATCTTCTCATACTTCTTATAATCGTAAAGCCAAGATTAAATTTATCAGCTCCCCTTAATTTACGAAACACGCTTTACACTGACATTTTAAGGTGGCTCGCTATAGTTTTTTATTGACCATGCTTCCGTTTTTAATTCTACGAACTGCACAACTTACTCCTGACCAACCAAAACGGTTTTTAAAATAGTTATTGGACTTAAATAAAGCTTTACATCTTTGTTTACCGTCGCTATGGCAACACAAATCGAAGTGAAATTTTAAAAAAATCTGAAAACTTTGATTCAATGCCAGTAGCTGGTGTGCAAGTTGCTCAGTTCGTGAAGTGAAAAACAGAAGCATTGTCAATAGAAAACTGTTTCGAGCCACCTTAAGTCTCGTTTATTCACTGTGGATCAAAAAATTAATTGGCATGGATTTTTTTGAAACCAAAATTCGGTTAAGCTTCAAAAGCTTTAATTTATTTTGTCCAAGAACTGTTTATATTTTCTAACATTTTTGCTATTGAAGAGTTTCTTTGTTTAATAGAGTTAAAACTTTAAAAAAAACTCACTTCTTGAGTGTTGCCGGAATTTTGAATTTATAAAGCACAGAAAAACAAAGTGTGTGGCTACCAATTTTCAGTTTTTGGCGGTTTTTGACGACTTTCAGGTTGACTTTTTGAGCGAATTTTTCGACCTGGTTGTTAAGACCTTCAAGATCAATCAGCTCTGGACATTGCATAAAAAATCTTTTTTTCTGTCGTCTGCAGTTAACTGGCGCAAGGTTTCTTGACATGCGCAATACGTTTTTCTGCCCTGTCATCTACACAACGAATAATGAACTTTCCATATTAACAATAGGCTCAGCTACCAGGCCTCAGCATCACTCTCCCGGTTACCATATTTGGAGTACTGGCTTTGATTGCTGGTATTGTTACCCTTTGGTTGCCTGAAACCCTTTACGCCAACATGCATCAAACCATCGAGGAAGCCGAGTCGTCTAAAGAAGACTTTAGTATCCCTTGCTGTATGAAAGCCACGCCTATCGAAAGAACGAGCTTGAAAATGACACAAGAAAAAGACGAAGATGAAAAAGGAACGATCTTGCCTGAAAAGTGATTTAATAGACGTGGTAGGCACACACTGGTTGGTGTTTTCCCAATGTTTTTTTTCAAACATGCAAAAGGCAAAAGGCAAAACAATGTATTATTATTGTCAATTCTATTTTTTAGATGCTAGGACTAAATTTGCGTTTCCATTTAACGGTTTGTAAGGGGAAAGGGGTAGAAAATCACAAGCATAAGCCAACAGACAAACCGATGTCCAAAATACGCATTTCGACGCACCACGTGCAGATCGTCCAATCAGAATTCAGGAAACTAAAATCATTGTACACGATATTAAGTGAACGCATACACTAGATACCGTTTGTCCGCCATCTTGAATCTACACAAATGCATTCTGGGACCGTTAATCAGTTAAATGACACAACACAAAAGAACCACAAACCATGAAAGTTCTTACTTCAGATTGTTTCATTTCTTACCCAAACATTAATAGTTGTATTTTGTAGATGAGAAGTGCGGCTTCTGAACCAAATGAATTTGACAAATTTGATTCAAACTGAATTTTTTCAGTTTAATAATTAACCAAATCTGTCAAATTCAATAGGATTAGACGCCGCACTTCTCATCTACAAAATGCAATTATTAGATTCGGCACGGCAAATGTTCGACGTCTGAACATGGCCTTACTAAAATAAATATCACAAAAATGTCTGATTTGTAATAACGTTTGTTTACAAGTATTTAGTCAAGTATAAGAACTGACTCGGCAAGCGATAGAGCAAACCTATTCTCTTACCACCTTCTTAAGAACAGCAATTTTCACATCGAATGAGTTAGAACGTCTGTTGTTTTATTTATTAATAAATCCTAGACAATAATCTGTACCATTTAAGGTAAGATGCTTCATGCATAGAATGAGCTAGAAACGTTGAAATGCTAAAATGACTAAAATGTGTAATTTTAAGAAACATAAATGTAGACAATTGATACAATAATTTCATAATTTTGTTTGTTTGTAATTGATAATAATGATAACATTTACAGAGTTCTTACTATGGACATATTCTAAAACGCTCATACAAATTGCCATATACAGACAACAAAACAAAACAATCAAACAAACAAACAAGCTATCATATAATCATAAATGTAAAATCATATAAAATTCATAGGTGTATATAAACTGATAGTCTACATACACAGCTAATATGTTTTCGGACCACATGTATGTGTCAAATATAAAATTATATCAGTAATAAAATTTGATGTCACTTGTTCCTCGCCGCAACATTTGATATAACCTCAAGCTCACGTGACTAGGGGCTGAAAAGGAGTATGGGTATGTGCTAAACTACATCTCTTTTTGCCTTTGGCTGCATGTTAGCTTTAATTTAGCATCAACAAATGAAGTTCCTTAGTGTACGAGATCTGAGCAAGCAAGAAGTGAATTGTCCTGTGGATATTTGTGTGGTTTAGTGTAACTTAGTAATTTCTACCTATATACTTCCTTTCGGGTGAGTCACGCAAGCTTGGGGCCTTTTGCCCGACGTTTTTTTAACAGGTGTATCAATTGATATCAAAACAGCATGGAGACGTCTGAGACTCGATAGACTGGTGGTGTGAGGTGTTTTCTCGCATTTGAGCTATTTTTAGAACTGCATTTCAACTGCGTGCTACCAACGCGTGGCAAGAGTTTTCAACAGCTAAACACATTCACTACCGACTAGCATTGCTAGTGCGAGCTAAATTCACTGAAACTGAATGTCAAAAACAGCTCAAATAGAGAGCAACAAGCTAAATTTTTAATTGTCTGCCCATGGTATCTATAAAGGCCCGTGCGGAGTCTGAGTCTCGTCGTACGTTATGCTCCCCTAGTGATCTCCCTGCTGTTACAAAATATGTGCTATCGATACAGATGAATAAAATGAATAAAAATCAATCCTTAATTATAAATAAGTCGTTTCTTGCTGTGTTCTACCATCACGGAATGATTCGCCACGTTGTCGTCCCTTGTAAGGATAACAATCATTTTCACTATTTTTACGGTAACCATTTGCAGAGGTCTTTTTCTCCATTGCCAACCGTTTGTCAGTCATATCGTCCATAGACTTCATACTCACTGCATTATTGTAATTCCCTGTGTCAGACGACTTTAAGGGTCTTGCTTCAACATTTCCTTTTTCGATATCGTTAGGGTGTAAATCGTCGGTAGGTACCATCAGTTGTTTACTACGCCATTTCCACCAAGTATAAATGCAAAACAGAATTAAAATCACCAAGGCGAGTACACAGGAGGTGATGGTACCGGCATTAACGTCATTCATGTTACCAAATGCTTGAAAAATATAAAAAGATGAAATTAGCATTATCATGGTCTACTACAATACAATAATTGTTTAATTGGCGCTGTATATCATAGTATATATAAGTTATTATTTAATAGTGATAAATAATACAATGTAATGTATGTAATGTATAGCAGCCACTGTTTGATCATAACTGTAGAAATTCGAGGAATTTTCATTTAAAGTCCATTTGAAGATTTTTTTTCTTTTGTTATATTATATTCTGGACATTTCAAGAACTAGTGCGTTTCATCTTTTACCTCAAATGTCCACAGGGGCTTATACGTTAAACCTCTTCTGGTTTAACGTAAAAATGGACGCATGTATCACCCCCCCCCCCCCCCCCCCCCATGAAGACAGTGCCGGTGCTAAGTCTGAACGGACTTTCCGCTATAGTATCACGACAAGGCAGACCTCCACCCTTTCTCCTGTCCTTACTTGTATGTTGTCAGACTCTCGTGGGATATTTTGTAAGTTTGTTTTGGCAGTTTGCTCGGCTAAGGGGTAGTTCATCGACCAACGCCGTATATACCAGACTTGTGCCGTATCAAATTGCTGCAATGAAAAACAAGAAAAATTCGGCCTTTAATTGAATTTGTAGTTCACGAGAGAAAGAGAAGCCTAATATTAGAACATGCCTTCCAGATTAGATTTTGAGCTGAGAACGGTGCATTGAAGGTACGAGGCGTTAGAGACCGTTAGAGCCTCTCCCCTCTTCCCCCTCCCCGGCCTTCCCCTCTCCCCTCCTTAGAAGGCCTGTAGGCAAACTAGAATAAAGCAGACTCTCCACTCATCGCAGAAAGCACTAGCAGCGATCACTTTTACTCGCAGCAAAATTTTGAATAGATTTTATTCCCAACGGGTACTCATTAGCTCGCTGCGAGTGCTTTCAGCGAGGACTGCAGAATGGCCTTTAGTCCGTCGATTACTTGAAGACAGAGTAACCGTAGCGCTAAGGTTGTTTTTAGTGAACTCATAGGATGCATTAACCCTGCTAAGGTTGTGCTTACTTTAAGTTAACATTTGAAGGCGCCAATATCTCCTGAGTTCACTTGGCCGGACAGAAACTCAGCTCGGTAGCATGCATTCGATTTAATAGATATACCTATATATATACCTATATACATATCAAAAAGGTTGTCCGTAGTTATGTTGCATATTGAAAGTTACATACAGTAAAAACCCGCATATAAGAACCACTGTTTTTCGAGGTTAGGCTAAAGTGGTTCTTATGTAATTGGTATTTAGTGAGAATTTAGGCTAAGGTGGTTCTTAACTGGTTCTTATATACAAGGCAAAAACAATATGTATATTTTATATGTTTGTATTGTATATGTATAAAAAAAATCATTTGCTTATTATTATTGAGTACAAATAATAACATATTGTATTGTATATACATCACCTAAAACATTTGTAAAGCATTTATCTTGTAAAAATTTGGTCATTCAGCCTGAACTTATATTTTTTTCACCATTTACAAAACAAAAAAAAAGAACATAAATCCAAATCAATGTTGAAACCTTTTATATAAGAACCAGTCTAATTTCTTAGGCTAAAGTGGTTCTTATTTAACAGATGCTTAAAAAGCAAATTTTAGCCTAGTGGTTCTTAATCCACTGGTTCTTATATGCGGGTTTTTACTGTATTGCATTATGAGACTGAAATGTATTTATGCTAAAATGTCTATATTGTGGATATAAAATTTCTTTTTATTCTCACTTTTAAAAGACAGAAAAGTTTTAGAATAAGTCTGCCGGGATTCGATCTCATGACTAATAAAGTCAATGTTGGTACAGCTTCTGTTGCGAACTGCTGCCCAGTTACACGTTTTAGTTTTGGAATGCAATATGTAACAACAATACATTATTGAACAGAAGGACAAATTGTTTGAAATAGGTTTATGCCGATCTCAAGAACGCTAGCGGTTTTGAAATATACGCTCATACAAATATAAAATACTATCATTGGTCAAGTACAACATTGAAGTTTTAGACCATAACAAAAAGTTGTTTTCTATCTACAACTGGATCTATATCATATTCGATGATGAAATATGTGTAGTTCCTTCATTATGTAGAACGATTTCTCTCAAGTTACATGACAGTTCTTTAAGTATATATAATGTGTGCAGAAACATTTTCGAGAACGGACTGTAATACACACAATAAAAATGAACGCATCTATTTACATCAGCTACGTGATTTGTCTTCCGCACTGGCCAACTCACTTAGCACGTGTCGTAAAGAAATATTGCAATGCTAAACTAATTCGTGGAAAGTTTCGAAAGTTTGAACCAATTTGGCCAGGAAGGACAAAAAATCGAGAATGGCACAATCATGGAAAGCAATATTCAAAGCAAAGGACCAGCTAAGTGTTGATTACTATTAGTATTTACATAGCTATATAACTAGCGAGCAGCACAAACATTACTCGTGATCAATGGACGTTAACAGAACAAAACGTTTGAAGAGTACGTTGATCATTTCTTCTGGACTTCTTACATGTTAGCAATCGTGCTAAAACTGGGGCCAAATGACCATATTTGATCGTGATTGGTTCGACCGAAAACACATAAACACAAAGGTTCGTTTGGGGGAAAACAGTACGGCCAAGAGCCAATCATTGAAGATCTACAGGTCTGTCATATTTCTAACAAACATTTCCCTTGACTAAATACTCCAATCAAGGCTCTGTGTAGCCTGATTTTCTGAAAATCAACAGTTCGAACTTACTTGGCAATTTGCAGCAATATGACATGTGATAACGGATAAAGTGTTCAAATTAACAAGACACGATTCATTCATCAACTCCTAATGGAAACTTTGTCAAAGTAAAAGAGTAAGCGAAACAAATGTTATTGCGATTTGGTGTTTAAAACGGTTTTTTTTTTCTTATGGGTCTAATACAACACGAGGTGTCAATGAAAAACTGCTAAGAAACTACAGATAGGACAATCCACCATAATTTTAGTCACGGAATCGATCTCTTAAGTTGTCGATTTCGGGCGATTTACGTTCAATCAAGTACCAATAAACTTACTTGTGAAGTGTTCTTTTCCGTGTTTTGTTGCCAATATGGTTCTGGATAATTCGACAGGTACTCTTCGTAAAGTAATATTTCTGTTTGACCAAGTTAGTCCACGGCTGTCGAACGCTAAGAAATTAGCATACTGACTGACTTAGTTTACAAATCCTTTACGCATCAGAGCGTTAATTGCGGTGTTCTTTCATCCGACACATGTTTTGCGACATGCTCTCTTAATATAAACAGAAAAACAAATCGCTAAGGCAAGGAAAGGCTTAATCACAGGCTCGTAACATGGTATATTTTCGTCTCACTGATCCCGGGTTTTTACGGAAATTTTGATTCCTGAGCCCATATTTTTAGAAATTTTTGGTCCCTGATCCCTGGTGCAAAAAACTGAGCTGATCCCAGATCCTGACCCAATGTCCCTGATCCTCGATCCCACCCATTTGATCCCTGAGCCCTGGCCTCTGATCCCTGATCCTGGCCATAATTTGGGGCTTAATCCCTGATCCCATATACCATGTTACGAGCCTGTATTCATAAATCCCAAAGCAGACATACACGTTAAACTCTCGTTTGAAATGGGCTTTTTAAATTCAAACATATCAAACGCAGTTCATAAAATTCTATGATTGCTTGAATCTAAGTAATAGTGAGATGCAGAGCTGTGGAAAATTATGCAAATTTGTATTACTTTTTCATAGATTAATGATTCTATTTCGAGCCGATATCAAAAATATTGGCGCATTTCTTTCGACGCCCATCTTCAGCAATGTTTGAAGGTCTTCAACACGTTTTGTTAACGTATGAGGGTGTATAGTAAGTCATGCATATTACCCTTGTACTACGCTTTCCTGTTTCATAACAACGAGTCATACTTAATTGACTCCAACAAGTCCTTCTAAATCACGTATTTTCTACTATAAAAACTGACTATTCGCGGTTGTATTTGCGGTCAATACTCCATGAAGAAGTCATGCCTACAAACAAAATGCATAAAACTGCGTGTGACGTCATGGCAGCCATCCAAAAGAACTTCAACAAAAGATTCGTCACTAGCGTTTGTCGTTCATCATCCAATGTCACGTTACAACTACTTCATCTTTTCATTGTCAGGGGAATGATAGAAAACCAGCAATAGAAATACTTGATATACAAATTTAAGATTAAAATGCGTGGTCAGCTGAGAGAAGCCTGTGTCACATCCGGTAAAAAACTCGTTTAGTCGTTTGGGACCGAAGAGGTGCTTCCTCTTTGTTTCGAGCTAGGGAAATAAAAAACGTGTCAGGATTGTTCACCATTCAATCATTTAACTCCTTGGGCTTTCTTTGACAACGGCTACGCGAACTGTTAACGTTAACATAAAAGCTTTATATATAAATCCCAAGTAGCCCTGTTTTTTATTTTAATCAGATGGAAATTATGTTTACTTAGTTACTACCAATGCCGGACTCTTAGAAAGCAAAAGTACATGCCAGTCCGTCAAGGGCCATGACAGAAATATCACATTCACGATCACTATAAGAAAACAGTTCTGTTATTGCCATACGTCAACTGAAATGGGTCCACTTAGGCAACGAGAATCAATCAGAATATATGTGAATCAGGATGAAAACACAAGTATATCAAAAGCTGAAATCTCATCAGTTTCGTCTGGTTATTAAAGTAATGAACAAGACGTATCGAATGTTTCAGTCATTTATTTCTTATAAAGTTTAATCTGCCTAGTTATGGCTCACTTTGAAAGAAAGTTACAAAGAAGAGACAATATCATATAGTAAAACCTGTTTACTGATTGTACATAAATATGTGTATTTTTTACACATAGCAATTCTTCTCTCAAAAGCTGTAAGTAACTCGTTATTCAAGATTTCTAGGGTGAATAGGTACACGATGCAAGTTTTTCTCCAACTTGTCCCGAACGTCAAACAACAGAGCTGCACCGTGTGTCCACCACTATCTGTTGCTTGCAGAAAACGTTGCAACCGTGTGTCCACGCTTCTATATGCGGTAAAAACTATAATTTCTGTATTTATTTATTTATAAATCATGTGATGCCACACTTTGTTGCAGATATTCTTTGTATAACTTTTCCTGTAGAAGAAATATATACAACATAAGACTAAGAACAAAATATCCGGCAACAAGTTTACAGGTAAAATCCTCAAGGATCATGGACTTCTGCATTCTTCAACGTAAAATAACATTCATTACAAATTAAGATACGATAAATTAAATGAAGAAACTAAGTTGTCTAATTAGCTAAGTAGTGACGCACCTTTTTTCCTTTAACATAACCTTGTACATAAGATCTCTTTTCCATTAATGATCGTTTTTGTTTACGTGATAATGTTGGTTTTAGGCTGGAATAAATAAAAGGAGAGAACGTTTTTAATCGTGACTGATGAAGTGATTTGCGCCTGTGAAGTTCGACTGTCGCGTTGCGCGCAGCCAGTTGAAGAAGTAAAGCCGATGGTACATATTGCAAGTTTTGCTCGCAATGACAACGCAATTTTATATTTTGTTGCAGAAAAATATTCCATCGTGACATTCAATACGATAAGTGCATTATTCATTATTTTGCAGAGAATAATTCAACTTTCTGCCACAAATTTTCGTTGCCGGAAATCGTTGCAGGCGTTGTTTTACAGATGTGATACACTCTGCAATTTTGCTCTTGCAACAAAATCTCTAAAACTACATTGCCAACGCAAGAAAATTTGTAGTGTGAATCTCCGGCTTAAAATCGAGTTCTACTTTATGCAATGTTGCGCAAAACAAATTATATGTATACCGGCACTGTGTAGCAAAGAAATGGAAGGTGTTGTTACATTTGGAATGCAATTAAACAGTGTTTATACCCTGCTAATGTCAGGTAAGGGTGGTGTTACCTGGAGGAGAATCTTGCTATGATAATAAGTATGAAGGAGAAGACCAACATGCCTATAAGGGCGTGATTATGATACTGTGATGGGATGGTTTTCCACATATCCTCTACAGGGCCCTTCAATAAAAAGTAAAAACATTAATATTATTAATCATTAACATAGTCCAATAGTTTCCTCGCCCCTGCTTTCTAGGGGCAATAGACTGTAGGGTACATGTAGACTGATTTTTAGGTAATCTACTTTGCGCCCGCGAGCACCTCAAAATCTGGCTGACTGTTGAGATACCACTGTTAAGTTAGTGATGAAGTCTGTGATTTCTCTTCTAGCGATGTTTCTTTCACTCACACATCTCTTTTTGATATTTGGTTATAACTTCAGTTGCTACTTCATCGCTGGGATTTTGCCCTAAGTTTTCACCTCTCAGCATGAGAGCCCATCACCAACGTTTACAAGATGGTATGTTCTGATCATATAAAAATTAAAGGGTTAAACTACTCTAGCCTCTTTTGCAACCATCTCTTTGATCTTTGGGGTTTGGGTTTTCTGTGTTAGTTAAGAAAAGGAGGGGGAGTGAGAACACGGTCTATGGAACAGTTTTTCCAAAGGAAGCCCAAGGAGTTGCCTGCAGATTCGGCTACATTCTATCATGCTGTGCAATACTTGACTCATTTCAAACTTACAGTGTATTTATGAAGTGCATCCGCAGGTCCTTTACCCAAGAAATTTTCCAATGATCCTCTGGAGCTACTGCTTGCTATGAAGTTAATCAGCAAAACAAATGGGAGAAGCATTCCTAGGAAACCCAACACTGCACCTCTTAGTCTAGCCTTCATGTTGTATGAACGTGATGCTCTACAAAAATGAAAGGTCCTTTTAGAAACATTTCAAAGCTACATGCAAAATCAGAGGGAGAAAGGAAGAAGGAGAGGAGAGGAGAGGAGAGGAGAGGAGAGGAGAGGAGAGGAGAGGAGAGGAGAGGAGAGGAGAGGAGAGGAGAGGAGAGGAGAGGAGAGGAGAGGAGAGGAGAGGAGAGGAGAGGAGAGGAGAGGAGAGGAGAGGAGAGGAGAGGAGAGGAGAGGAGAGGAGAGGAGAGGAGAGGAGAGGAAATATAATTAGGCTACGTTATTCTTTTTCAATTTTCTTTGAACGGTGCTCGTTTTCTCATCCGCTTTTTTTCTGATCTATACTAAAACCCTAAATAGGACAAATCGGAGTTCACGTAGTTTGAATGACGTCTGCGTTTTTTGTTTTTGTTTTAATTACATTTTATTCTGGAGAAAGCATTAGTGAGACGACACTCATAATTACAGAGAATTGACTTACGCATCTTCAGCTAGGTTTTCATCTACCAGCTCTGAAATCTTTTCACAGTCTTTCTCTAGAGTATTCAAAGTGTTTTGTATTGTATGGTTGATGGTCTTTTCAAGTTCCTTACAAACTTCTTCGATTTGATTGGCACATCGTGATGGCTAATATAACAATACAAAAACAATATACTGTAAATACATACTTACACCTACGGTAAGTAGTTTTGTATAGTGTTGCTCTATTCAAGAGACAAAGCAGCATACAAAGCTAGGGATACCTCTCTAACAAAGGCATGTTCTCTGCCTACCAGACACAGCTATGACACAATCCACAGCTTAGACAAACAAAAGACTCTAAGTGTGAACAACAGAACAATGCTAAAATATATGTCAATTCTAGGACATGAAAAATCCTAGCTACAATCCCGCTCACAAATAACTGAATCAGTGGGAGGCAAGAACTTCAGCTATCCTCTCTCTCTCCCTTTCAATGTTGCTAGCTATGGCAGAATTGTGCAGCGCACTGTGAAATGTCGCTCATATGGAAGGGCCAACATTGGAGGAGGGGACGTGAGGAGAAGTGATTCAGGTTTTTAGAGCAAGATTGTAGGATCAGAAAATGACCACACTTTCTCTCAGAGACAAAGGACACACAAAGTTATCATGATAATGATTTAAAATTAGCACCCTCCTTCCAATATGCATCCACACTCTACTGCGTTTTTTGTGCCCCCTCCCAAATATATGTCCCCTCCCCTCCCCTTCCCTCTGTCCCGTTAGACTGATGGTACTACAGTGTGTACAATAAAGGATTTCTTTTTTATTTTTATTTTAAGCATCAATGAATAAAGGACTTTGTTTATAAGCTCAACACAAGCTGGTTGAGAAAAGTCGTGCTGATTTTTATGTGGTTTCATAGCTTTTAGTAATTCCTAACTATACTCCATTTCGGGTGAGTCGCATAGACTTGAGTCTATTTGCCTGACAATGTTAATTGAAATAGGTGTATACAGTAGCATCAATACCCTCTCAAAAGAAAGTAAGGCATACAGTGTACATTACCTTTTCTAGTAGACTAGGGACATAGATAGTAGGCATATCAAAACCAGCTTTATTAAGACCAGGGCGTTTACACAATTCTTGTGTTATTTGCATCAAAACTTTCTGAAAATCAGAATTTATGCAATACAGTTTGTAAGGATTACAAGTTAAGAGGGGTTTTAACTGAGGGGGAATTGGAATTTTCCAGTATTGTTGATATAGTGTGAAATAAGGGTGTATATAATAATAACTATTTGGTATATACACATGCTCTGATTGGTTGAGAACTGTGTGATTACATTGATTACATCATTCAATATTATGCACACTCTGATTGGATGAAATTGTTTCAATCAATATTGTATAAAACAAATTATAGATTCCATTTTTCCATGGGTCTGACTACTCTAATAGATGTACAGAATGTCAAAATGTAGTGAGTCATGCCACTTGATTTCTTCTCAAGGCATACGTTTTTGTTTTCACCACATTTTGACATCATCTGTTCATTTATAGAGTACACATACATGGAAAAATGGAATCTATTTGTTAAATACTGTACCTGTCTGTCACTTTCATGTCCAGCAGTATCAGCCTTGCTAAGGTAAAACCTTAGCCTATCTGAAGCCTTCTCATTTAGTTTTTCTGTTATAGAATACTCAGTGTTAATTTGTAATAAATTATATATAATTATTCTATTCAAAGGAAATATTTTTTCAGGCTTGGGACCAAATAATACAGCAACAAACACCTTGAAGAACAACATTATGTTTATATTAATTAACACTTTATATCTGAGCTGTAGCATACAGAGAGGGCAACCTAATAAGGCACTTTAATTTGTACCATTTTATAGCAAAGGACAATTCATGACTGACTAATAGCCAGACTCGTTGAAATGCAACACCCTTCATGAAAATACATGCACTGAAACAAGGCTGAGCAGCAAACCCAGAAAATCCACATTGATAGTACATGTACATGTACCATGTGAAATCAATCAATCATCACTCCATCATTCAGAAAGTCTGTACTGGCCAGGGTCTGGTTGAAGGCAGGTTAGTGTTAAACCATGGTTAAAATCAAACATTTTCTTCAGACTTTTAACCCCTCAGCTGGGTTATGGCTAACCTGCCTTCATGAAACCAGGCCCAGATATCAAAATGTTCATTGGTTGCTTTTGATTCATTAATTTT
Source organism: Telmatactis stephensoni (assembly GCA_029948255.1). Lineage (NCBI taxonomy): Eukaryota > Metazoa > Cnidaria > Anthozoa > Actiniaria > Isophelliidae > Telmatactis > Telmatactis stephensoni. The sequence goes on from JALIZF010001772.1 coordinate 435,166, forward strand.
AAGGTTCCCATCAACTTACCAACAAGATTTAGAGTTCTTTTACAAAGAGCTTGTCCAATAGGGTCAAAAAACACAAAGATAAGGTCTGCCAAACCACCTTGGTAAGACAAAAATAATAAATAAAGAGTTGGAGATTTGTGCTAAAAATAAATATTTCAAAACTTTTTTGTATCATCTCAACTTGACTGTAAATAAGCACCTTTGCAGGTTTAACATCCAGTTTCTTTCTTTCTATTGTCAAATATACAATGTTCCACTAGAACTTAATAATCAATAGACTATATTTACTAACCTCAATATTTTCCCATAACAACCCTTTGGGAAATAATTGTTTGATCAAGGTTATTAACATTCTTATTTGTCTTCCTAAATAATTTGAAGCAACATTTCAAAAAAGATACATAGTATACGGTATTTCCCAAGAGGATAGTAATAGGAAAACCTTGAGGCAAGCAAATAAAATACATGTATGGTATGTTCCTCTATGGTTAGTTGAAGGAGTGCCTGTGAAAGCAAAGTAAGTGACAGCCTTGAGTGAAATTCATATGTTTTATGAGAATTCTCTCTCTCTCTCTCTCTTACCTTGTAACGTTCAGATCAGTTTGAGAAAAGTTGAGAAAAAAATTGAGAAAATCATCAAACCATCACTTACATTGCTTTCATGTTCATGCCTTCAAGGTACATGTATATTATTATAATTGATTATTTATTGTTAGTAATAAATGTTTGTCAGTATAATCTAGATATCAATTGTAACTTATCTACTGAAACAATACAATCATTCTAACTAAAGTATGAATAATATAATTCAGTCGGAGTGTTTACCTAGCCACAAAATTGCATCATCAACATCAAATGGGTATTTCATATCACCATCTACTAGACCAGGGGTGTCAACAAAGGTAATCAGACTGAACTTCTTCTGTTTAGAAGTTGAAATCTCTGTCATCAAGTACTCAACTACCCCTGGAAGAAAAATCATGATAAATATCAAGTGAACAAGTATTCAAAACCAAAAGATTATATCCTGTGGAATCTACACATGTATTGTAATAGCTCATTTCTCATGCAAAGACCCTGATAGCCTTACAGACTTTGTATTTAACTCATTAATACACTATATACTGTAGTTGTAATGGGTATTTCTTGAAGCACAAACAATTATAATGGTGCTCCTGCACTCACATAATTTTTCCCATAAATTGACAGGACTGTAAAGTTATTGGGTCTCTCAAGAAACAGGATCCTGGAGTAATATTTTGTAGGTTGTTTCTCACTCCCAGAAGAAATTCATATCCATAAATTTACAACTTGTCCTAAGAGTCACATTTAATATCACATAAATTCAGATACAAAACCCACCTTTGAACAACATGACAAGAGAACCCGGGAAGAGAACACAACATGAGATGAAGAATCATTTGGTCACTGTGTACATGTTAGTAGCTTGTGAAAGTTGTGACCCCACATCAACTGTCATTTTCAGTGCATGTACAGTATGCTTCCCTCTTTTATGTTACATCAAGTGACCATAATACTAAGAGACGGAAACTCACGAGTTGATGTCTGTGCAATGTGCTTGCTGCTTGAGGTTATTTTTAGTAACGGGAAGTTGGTACCATATCACAGACACAAGGTGCTCAAACAACAGAATTTGATTCTTACGTGTGCATGGATACAAACTGTTTCTTCTAAGGCAATCACATGTCATTGTTTGCACATGCGATGGTATCAACTTCCTCTTACTAAAAATAACTATACATGTAAGTGCTAAGCACATTGTGCAAAATATCAATACCAGTTTTGCTCTCTTAGTAAATTATGGTCTCTTGGTTACAATGCCTCCACTAAATGTATAAAGTGTACTTGTTAATATTTTCTTACATACCATCAATTTGACGAAGTGGTTTAAAGTGTGGATATAGATGAAGAGTTGCATTTCCCTGTGAAAAATTAATACAGCATATTGTAATAGACAAAAAAAAATCTGTGAATTCATATTTTTGATTAGTACAAACTTGAGAAATACAATTGAAGACTCACTGTCAGTGATTCTCTTTTCTTGCCGCTGGTAACCACAGTGAATCCTTGTGTTTCTATAGCAACCCCAGTCCTTTGAATGTGCTCTTCAATATACCTAAAACAAATACAATTTCTTAGTAAGCTCATCTAGTTCAGGTACAGTATATATATACATTTGTCCATCTTGTCATATATAGATTTACAATACCACACTGTAAATCAGTAAGCCTGAACCACTGCTTGATAGTACTGTATAATGATTTCAATTTGTACTGTACAGAGTGTGGGATTGGTTTCAAGGGTCCAATGATCATATTATTATGGAAACCATACTACATTGTAGCTACAATGTAAGTATAGATTATGTCATCACAGCATTCATAGAATTAAATTCTAATCACAGAGATAGATTTTGTTTTATCACAGTGATCATAGCAAACCAAGTTTTAGATTTAAAGGGGTAGTATAACTTCAATGTAATAATAATTGAATTAAGTATTGAAGTTTAAAATTCTATGACTACAGAGAGGATTTGAAGCATGGTCCTGAACAACCGTGGTGTGACAATGTACAATATTGTACAAGGGGTTCCATATTAGGCCATTAGGCACCTGACCAGTTGTCAGTTTGGACTTTCCTGAGATGTTGAAATTACCCCCTTTCAATTTACTTCTTGTCTTTGTAAAAATATTTTCTGGGCCTGATTCCTTTACATTTTTTCTGATTCATGCAGTATGGGATCTAGCTCGATATCTTCTTGTTTATAAACTTTTTAATGACTGATCAGATGAATGAAGAAAAATATTTCCCTTTTCCTTCATCTGATCACTCAATAAAAAGTTTTTAAAATAGAATTTTTAGATTTTTCTTCTCAAAAAGCTCACTGGCTTTGATCATTTACAAATATTGCAGGCTTACATGAGAATTCTTGTGTATAACAAGAACATATAGCTTACTAGTGTTATAAATGACTCATTGTTCATTTAGAAAGATTACTAGCTACTGACTCACCAGTTAATGAAGGAGCTTTTGCCAGCAGAATGATTCCCAATAAGGATCACATTAATTTTCTTCCTTGGAGCCAGCAGTGATAATCCAAGGCCTTTAGCAATTGTCACAAGCCCTAGACAATCCAAAGTCAAAAAACTTTATATCATGAAGTTTATGCATTACAAAATATTTGTCAACGTGTACAAACCTCGTTCTTCGTCGATGTACAGTTCGTGGCATTCCTTTAGAATTCGCTCATTTAAACTCAACGAAGACGTATCTGGAGCATTTGCTGAGGACCTCTGTTTGCTTACAGGCATCGCAGTGACTAATAATTGCACAATTTCAGGTTATTATCCTAAATTATTTGAAAAACTTCGTTTGCTACCGGTACGAAATGAGTAGCCAGGCGCTGTGTCGGTAGGGGGATTGGGAAAAAGAAGGGAGGGGAGGGATAACATACTCTCTACTTTTGTTTCCACCTCACACTACGAGTAATTCAAAATGTCATCTCTTTCATGTGATCTTTTGTTTTTCTTATCTTTTTTATCATGATCATTATCGTTCAAAACAACAAAGATTTTAACACGATTCATCAGTCAAGTCGCCATGGGATTCCTGTGGAATTTCTAACCATTGTGGGTAGCCTGTGTTCTGGAGAACAGAGAAGCAGATTCAAAATGTGGCTGACAAGAATATTATTTCGAAGATCGACTCCAGGAAGAATTTATGGAGGGTAAGTCTTGCTGTATTGCATTCTATACTATACTGTCTTTTTCTTAGACTAGGGCTAGTTTTCTTCTGTGGTTATCTACTGGAGTGCAGTATTACTACTTGACTCAGTCAAGTTTACCCACTTTAATAAAGTAGCTCGTTTAATATGTGCAAAAAATAAACTAATAATATATAAAAGATAACAAATAAACAATAAATACTGTTCATTCAAGTGTTTAATGCTTTCTAGCACTTTTGAACTAATTTGGGGACACTGTACTAATACTCTCTCACACACACACACATGCACACTACATTTCTTACTGTTATATTCTCTCAGCTCATTAGTTGAGACAGTTTTTGTTGAGGGGGAAAACCGGAGGACCCAGAGAAAATCTCTTTAAGCAAGGGAGAGAACGAACTGACAAACTAAAGCCAAAAGTGATATGCCCCATGCACTTATAAATATCTATCATATCTCTATAGATCTATATAAATCAGACCTAGGACCAGATGTGGCACTTGCAGCACTCTCACTGCTCAGCTACCCTCATTTATCCTTGGTTACATACATGTGTATTTTAAATCATGTTTTTAGAAAATACAGACTACCAAGAAAAATAACATTGACTCAAAGACGAAATACAAGAGATAACCAAGAAACCACAGCCAAAGTAGAGATGCTCTTGAGTGAGCCTTACCTAACATTAGTAAGTTACTCTTTTTGTCTGAGAATACCATGGGTACAAGAGGTTCTAAATTCTCACTCTTGAGTTTTGTTGTGTGAGGAACATTAGCTCCAGTTGTTTGCGGAGCCTCTGTTGGCATACCACACATGTAGCTGGCTCACTTCCATGTAGTTGCTAGTACAGAACTTACCTTGCCATTAAATGGTCTTAAAAGAGGATTTAACACTGACATTGTGATGTGTCAAATTATGCTGTAGCTGTGAAGTTAGGTCTATTGAGTTGTGGATGTATTTTGTTGGTTGCAAAAAATTCAAAAGCGTGGAACCAACCAGCCAGAATGGCCAGTTCTTAAAATAATGCTACATGTCAATTCCTGGAATGAGTCCTAAGAAATCAGGCCATTGTGGCTGGTTGGCATGGTTCCACTAAATGGAAAACACCCTTGTTGTCAACCATTTCTTAATTGAAACAAATGACTTTCTTTATTTTGAGCTTTTATGGCAAGCACTTCCCAGGGGGGAAGCAGGTTTTTCAGGCATACAAAAGTGACAGATGTGAAAATGATGAACCCCAAGAAATTCTGACCATCTGACCATAAAACAACCACCAAAAAGTGTTGTAGTTTTTTCCCATAATGAAGGCTACTAAAATGAGCTTTTATCGTGTAATTCCAAAAGTCACAGTACAAAAATATAATTACCATAGCTGGAAAGAGCACATCATAATTAGTAAAACTGTGAAGTTTGAATGAAGTAACTTTCAAACTCACAAAGATATGAATTTTCACAAATCAAAATTTTGTGTGAAAACATTCTTACAAATTCACACTTTTCAAAAATTCATGCTAGACCTTAAATCACATTTCACGTCAAAATATATCAGCCATTCACGCTTCACACAAAAGGTATAGCTAGGGACCCTGTCCAAAAGGCAAGCACTTTAACAACCTTCACAACATTGTATGGGGAGGGGGGAGAGGTGGAAAGTTAGGTGTACTTGAGTGTTGTAATACTTTCCCATCATTTGTTCCTACATATAAAAGAGTGACAGTTGGATGTCTTAGGTAGTTGGATGGTTAGTTATTGATGTATCAAAAAACGTCGTAACATTTTTTGGTGCAATACACTAAAAATATTAACAAATCGTTTCCTAGGACTGAAATAGTCTTTATTTTATAGACAGAAGAACATGGACACATGTCAGAGAGAAAGCAACAACAACGACAAGAAATATTGCTGAAAAGAAGACGTTCACTGGGACCTAATATTTATGCTTCTCCCTCACCGACATTGGTTGAGAAATCAAAAACTATTCTAAGCCATCTTGAAGTGACTCAGACCTAAAATCAAATATTCTCTTTGTGTATGAATGAAAATACTGCATTCATTGAAACATGACATACCCTGAAAATTAGACCCCCTATGATGTGTACTCTCGTAGTCGACCACCTCCCTGAATGGTCCACCTTTACTACACATTTTGGATGGTCACTTACGGCAGCTTTGACTGGACTAGTAATTACTTTCATGGGACAAAATCAAAAGTTCGATATTTGTAGTTTTTTTATTATTACAATTCAACTTTATTACAGAAAAAAAGACTTGACTGACGTTGTTGAGCATACACCTCTTTCGTCTTTGTCTTACCGAACCACGCCTAGTATTTACCCTCGACAAAGCCCGTGATAATTATATGTTCGGTTATTTTTCCAATGTTTCTGACAGTTCGCCTGTGTTTAGCCAAAACAAACTACCTTTGGTTGTGTATTGTTGCAAACAAGTCCTCACCTCTAAATTAAATCAAAATGTATAACCATGGAATACAGAATCAAGACGTTGCATGAAGTGGCATTGTATTGTTCAGAATGGGGGGAGGGAGGAAAACCAAAGCTACTAGAAACGTGAGAATAGGAATAATACATCGTAGAAATTGAAGCTGATGATGACGATCAGCAATTAGAGTTGGAATAAAAATCACCATATTTAGTAGCCTGCATCCCCTTAGGGCCGCTGTGCAGGCTACATATTTAGCAGTACACAGGAAGTGAAAAGTACTGGTCGTCTCAATTAACATTCTGTCTGTGACGGAGAGTGATTGCAGACATATCTATCGACTATATACGGGGAAGTTTGTTCTAAAGAGTAGAGATCGCCTGCATGCTCTGCCTCGCTTAAAGAGAAGTCATTATTATGGGTGGGTGGGGTATCACCATTCCATACACCAGACAGACAAATTTCCTTCTATTTTTTTTTGTTTTGTTTTGAATAGCTAGCGTTCTAGAGAATGCACCATTCTTGCAAAAATAGCAGCAAAACACCCAATTAAAAAGATCAGCGCAGAGCAGATGGTCTCCATCAAATACAATTACGCAAGTTAATACACAATTTTATTTTTGAATATATGTTGAATATATGGATGACAGACTACTTTTAATTTACTTGCACTCGATGCGTTCGATCGATCCAGGGCCGTAGCTTAGGGAGGTCCCCCCCAATATAATCAATATTGAATATAATTATTCACTGATCCCATGCACCATTTCGGTCGGTCTCAGCTTCTATGTTCTACGTTTTTAATAAACACGACAACGTTTTTTCAATTGCTATATACGTGGAAGTGGTACGACAGATGCTATTCATGGATCACGATGTGATCATGGTATTATCCATAGTTATATGTTTTTTCTGTCTCAAACCCAGGACATTCTATTGTTAGCAAGATCAAAATTGACACACAGCAAAAGTGAATTGTCTAGTTCTTACACACATTGTCACTAAAACTGAGCATTCCATCACTAGATGAAATGGCATGTGTATATATAAAAGTTGAATAGTTAAGCATTACTAGAAAACGGACTACAAAAAGTCTTTGCCAGCTTTCCTCGGTTTTAGAAAAACAGACCTTTCCCCAATTCGCCTGAGTGGCTGACTGGAGTTCTCAAATCCATGATGCATTTGTATTTTGTCTACTCCAATCTCGTCTTAAATGTATAATTTCTTGGTCATTCGCCCGGGGGGGTACTCCCTATATTGGTGTGCTAGGGATGATCGTCGTATTTTTTAGGGGTTGAAATATATCGCCGATTTGGTATTTTTTAGGGGTCGTCAGAGAAAATCCAAGGTTTTTCAGAAAAGATGGTATTTTTTAGGGGTACAAAATAAACGAGACGATTCGATTGCTGTTCGATTGTTTTCTTTGTTAGTTTTTTGTTTGATTTTTTGGTATTTTTAGGGGTATTTTTGAGCTCAGTGTTAGACAGTTTTTAGGGTCGAAAATTTGGGCATTTGGGTATTTTTTAGGGTACGTTTTGGAGGTTTCCGACGATCATCCCTAGCGTTTTGACCCCGAAGAACCCCCCCCCCCCCCCGGGTCATTCGATTCAAGCAAATTATCCGTGAAAGATCTACTAGATCTTAGCATTTCACTAGACTGTCCATAAACCCCCACCATGCAAATTTCGGTGTAGTTTGAGCTTGCCTTAAAGCAAGAGATATTTATTTAGGGTGCTTTCGACGTTTCTTTACAGTATAATATGCTAATAATATGTCTTAGGTACCGATTACATGACGATTTTCAGCCCGCCTGACCGGGCTGAAAGTTTTCGTCATGAGATATGTCATTATGACGTCATTATGACGTTTTTGTGACGTTTTATGCGTCATAACACCACACATCCCAAATAGGCCATTTGCACAATGGCGTCATTTTACTACAACTACCAGAATGCTCTACGAATTTTCTTTCTTATTCAGATTTTTATTCCCTTTTGAGAATAGTCGAACAATTGGCACTAAATATTTTACAAAAGAAAGTGGGCAAAGCATTCTGGTAGTTGTAGTATATGACGCCATCATGCAAATGGCCTATTGAAAAAAACTAAAATTTTGATTTTATGCAACTTTGTGTTTGCCGCTGTGCCAATACATTCATTGTAATGGCGTTTTAATACGCTTAATTTTGACCGTATGATGGTCATTTGGCGGGAAATTTGAATTTCTTTCATTAGCTGTAACTTCGCAACCTTTAATCTGATTTAGATGGGGTTTTCACTATAAACGTTCTTTTTGAGTAGCAAAAATGTCTGTTAAGTTTTAAACATTGCTTAACAAGTTTTTGTTGTTACTAAAAATAGGTATCATTCATGACGTCATAGTTTAAAAAAAACTTCCAAAATACCTTTACAATTGTAGACAAATTAAGGATTTTTTTCCAGTGAACATGTTCTAATATTTTGCTTCATTTGGAAAATAAATTGCTCCTCTGTGAGCCAAAAATTGAATTTAAGAACCTGGGAGGAAAAGCCCTAGCAACCGACCATCGTGAAAAGCCTCGGTATTTATCCCTTCCTTAATTAGTCCACTCGTTCAACACTTTCGATCAGAAAGTGACCGAAGATTTCGATGATTAACCGGGCTATCTGAGTTGCAGCGAGGACTGATCATAAAATCTCTCTTAAATGACTATATTTCCAAAAAAAAGTTGACTGTCGGAGATCTGCATCTGATAAACACAGCTGAATAATGTAGTTTGTTGCAATATCATAATATACGTTATGAGTTTTAAGATTAATTGTGCTTGTTTGTATTTTAGTAAGAAAACACAGCAAAAGTCCAAAACTCATATTGCGTCTAGCTCAGACTTAGATTGACCAACGTTAACGTTTTTTGAAATATACGTATATGTTTACAATAATGAAGTCGATCAAGACGAAGAATAGCAGGAATACCCGGACCACATACACTGGTAGCATTGTACTGCATTTTGGAAACTGTTGTGGAAACTAAATAAATATTGTAGTCTAACTTCTACAATTTATCATAATCATCATCAGTCGGCACAGACCGTGACCTGTAGAAAAAATTGGACACATATTGATTTGTATCAATATTACTTTTTGTGACTAATGTTTTCATAGAAATACATAGAAACAGTTTGAATACGTTAAGTGAATGTATGCAAGCAAGCGAGTGAGTGAGTGAATAAGTGAGTGAGTGAGTAAGTGAATGAGTGAGAGTAGTAGAGTGTAAACTGCATAAATCAATGTACTCTGATCTATAAGAAAGCCTGAAGAATTTATTGGAGATAACCAAAGGCGTTGAAAGCGCATCGTCGGCTCTTTTCTTTTTTTTTAATACCTTGGAGCTTCCGTCATTGAGAAGTTGATTATAAGGTGAGTATATAACACTATTCAGGCAGCTTTCAGCAATTAATGTGTTTTGATATGTTTGATTTTTTGTTTCCTTTTTAAGGGAGAATTTCAAGCCGGATGAAGATATCTGTGAATCAATATACATCAAGAGACCATAATACTAAGAGAGCGAAGCTCAGTATTGATGTCTGTGCCATGTTCGTGGCGGCTAAGGCTATTTTTAGTAACTTCGCCATCGCGCGCGCAAGGCTCTTAAACAATAGAATTTGATTTTTGACGTGCGCGCGGACGGGACCGTTTGAATTCTGTTGTTTAAGAGCCTTGCGCGCGCGATGGCGAAGTTACTAAAAATAGCCTTAGCCGCCACGAACATGGCACAGACACCAATACTGAGTTTCGCTCTCTTAGCTATGGTCTCTTGTATACATTTGCAATTGCTTGCCTTCATATAAACTGTAGTTATCTTTAATAAATCCAAAGTATATTGTTTGTATTTCTGCCATTAAGCTTACGGTTAATTTGTTTCATTTTATATAAGAAATTTCCGTTTGATCTTATAATCAGCTCTTCTTATGTTTGCTTTGTTGTATTTGGAATTCTGATTTGCCCAAATACTACGGTGTATTTTCTGGATCTCATCAAAAGCGCACAGTATTTAAGTTTCCGCACTGATTTCGATATTTCTTGTTTTAATCATTGTTATGGCAATGCGTACCCCTATTAATAATATGACCATCAAAAATTCTCGATTGTAGCCTGCGTAGTGGCGTAAGAGGAGGGGGAAGAAAGGGGATTGGGGAGAGGAAGAGGAGGGAACGCCTGCAATGAACCCCCCACATTCCTCATATATAACGCCCATATTTAAGCCAATTATGAAAATCCTAAGTAGCAACCAGATACTTGCCGCGAGATGATCTCAAAATAGGGGTAAAAGTCGAAAAAGCCGAAAAACTCTATAAAATTATGCCTGAGAAATATTATTTCCTATAAATAATCCTGAACGAGTCGCCTATCTTAAAGAAAAATAATTATAAGAATATAATTTTAGATCTGTCAACATCCATTTCAAAGATCAATTCCGTTTTGTACATGGAGATATTCAAGCCGGATTATCTTTCAAACAAAACAATAGACGCGGCTAGTTGACAGGCGTTTAACCGATGGGAATTTTACGTCCAGAATGTGGACGGAAAATATGAGGAATGTGGGGGCTTTCATTGCAGGCGTTCCCTCTTCTTCCTCTCCCCGATCCCCTTTCTTCCCCCTCCCCTTACGCCGCTACGCAGGGTATCTCGATTGTGATCGGTCGGTTTATTGATGGCTTTTTTTGTTTGTTTTTTGTTTATGTTTTTGTTTTGTTTTGTTTTGTTTTGTTTTGTTTTGTTTTGTTTTGTTTTGTTTTGTTTTGTTTTGTTTTGTTTTGTTTTGTTTTGTTTTGTTTTGTTTTGTTTTGTTTTGTTTTGTTTTGTTTTGTTTTGTTTTGTTTTGTTTGTTTGTTTTGTTTTGTTTTGTTTTGTTTTGTTTTGTTTTGTTTTGTTTTGTTTTGTTTTGTTTTGTTTTGTTTTGTTTTGTTTTGTTTTGTTTTGTTTTGTTTTGTTTTGTTTTGTTTTGTTTTGTTTTGTTTTTTGAAATCACTGTGCAAAAAGGCGAAACTGTGCGAAATCAAAAAACAACAAATCAAAAATTCTTTCAATATCGACCTTCAGACCTTCGTCAAATGCCATTTTAAATTTTGACTAACCAATCATGCGGAAGCTACTTCCCGGGATATGGAAAGTTTGCTCTGACTGGCCAGTCCTTGACAATAGAGACCTTAAGCGAAATACTCAATGTTATTTTTTGTTTATTCAATTGCCATTCACACTCATTCATACTAATAGTTTTGGAACTGAATGACAATAAAAGAGAAATTTTTGTGGCCAAATGGACAATGAACTGGTTTACGTCCTCAAGTGATTTTTAAGGCTTCTAATAGCTCGTGAATAGCTATTGGTTCTGCAGACTAATTTTTTTGGCGAGATTTTCGAGACATAAACAAAACCCGTGTTTAATTACCGGACTATGACAACGAATATGCAGAAATTACTCCGGGAAAAGATTGATAATCAACCAGGAATGCCAACAAACAAACAATAACAATTCTTCAAAAAACGTTGTCTTACAAAGGTCAATTTGTTGAACAAGTTTTCAACGAATTTTGAATAAAAATATTCGTTGTAGCGACGTTTTGCCTTTTGTTCTTTGACACTGAGTTGGTATGTAATGCAATGAAATTTTGATTTAAACGATATAATCAAAGAATGAGTTTCGACTTATTTCATTTGACAGCAGACGGGAATTTTGTCTGCGCATGCTTTCTAAAAACTAGATTGAGCTTGAAGGTTTCCTTGTACCCAGAATAGCGATTACGTCACTCCCATGGCGGATCCGCCCTGATCCACCCTGATCCGCCCGACGCAGAATCCGCATTCTGTATACTACTTTTGCACATCACACGAAAAATAGAAACGTTGAGTTATGAATGGTTTTCCTAATATCCAAGTCGTAAATGACGATAAAGCTTCTTCTTTGTACGTAAATCCTTGAATTTTGAATGATTTATCAATTGAATTCGTACTCTATCTAGTATTCTCCTCGCCGAAGCACAAGCATGAATTTTCTTCAATCCAAGATAATCTGTCTCATATTTGTAATAGCTTTGAGAGCTTTTATTTTAAACCATCAATAATTAGACTTCAAATTCGAAAAAAGACATTTATAGGGAAAGAGGATGTTTAGAAAGCTCAACGTTCTTTATCATGTTGACCACTGGTAACCATTACTGTTCAGTGCATTTTTAAAATTTTCGGCTGCGACTCATGCGCTGACAAATTTCTCATCTGTTTCATTTGGCGGAATCATAAATATTTTTATGTTCCCATAATTTCATACTGTACCTCTGCAGTCTTCTCAGGCCTACATGTAAAGGAAAAGAACAACAAAATTATAATCAATATGGCAAATATCAAGGGACTACGCGAGAAGTGGATTTTAGAATTGTAATTCATCCCCTCCCCTGGTAGGGAAAGTTTTTTCGCCCTTTCTTCAATTTGTTTGACATGTTTTGTTAAGCGGTGAAAACAAGTTTGTTGTCGTTGTTGTAAACACCATTTACCGTCATCAGTCCAAAAAAATGATACCCCAAGCCTGATACAAGGCCTGCACTTTTTTGTGAGTGATGGACGTAATCAGCGTGCCATGATCAAACGTTCGCACAATCATTGACTTACTTTGTGAAATGCTTCCCCTCAGGAAATATACAGCTATTGCTAGCGCTGCTAACAATATGGCAAGCACAACAGCAAGAGCGATAACCCAACTTTTTAATTTGTTATTATTATCTATATGAAAAAAAAAACACACATCAGCAAAACATTAAGACTGAGACCACATGCTTTTAGTTTATTTTCCACATTGTTCACCCTGAGTATATGAAGCTTTGTTCTATTCAACCAGAAACTGTTCTAAACGTATGAACATAACCAGCCATGTTCGAATGAATAAATAGAATAAAAATAAATAAACATTTCAATGCATCATATCCACATTAGCCACTTTCATACCGCGAAGACTGGGTACGAGTCCCTCGAATTTTGACGATGGTAACGCAAAACTCACATAGTCAGAAAGAGCACATCGAGCTATATAAAATCCCGAAGTTTGGTGTTAATCGGTTTTGACTAACAGCCGTGCAAAAATGCTAGAATTTACAAAGAAATGTATGGTTGTAGGGACACTTGTGGACATTTGTCCCTACAACCATTTTTGTAAAATCTAGCATGTTTGAACTACTGTATCTCTTTCAATGTATATCCGATTAACATCAAACCTCGGGATTATATACAGCTCGATTTGCTCTTTCTCACTACATAAGTTTTGTGTTGCCGTCATCACAGTTTAAGGGACCCGTACCCAGTCTTCACGGTATGAAAGTGGCTTAAAGGAATTTCCATGACTGTAGAAATGAACTTGTAGCCAATTGTAAAACAAGTGTGTTTGAGTTAGGTAGCAAAAACATTTACCATACTTTGTATTTCAGCAATGATTTTCTTTTTTCAAACTGGAAAAATAGCCGGTATGAAATTCATCTCAAGTGTTTTCGTGTATTAGGAAGTCCTTTTCCTACGTTATCTCTCATTTTCAAATTTCAAATGCTTAATCCTCAGAAAGGAGATGATTTTATCGAGAAATATTTAACCATAAGGATTTTCAATGCCCGCGAACGTCCTTAATTGGAGCCCAGCTCTGTTGCGTGTCCCTCACCTTTATATATATTTTTTATATCTTTTATTTTTATTTATTATTTTATTTTTATTTTTATTTGTTGTTTTAATTCTATTATTGGTGAAAGTTTAGTAAATAAATAAATAAATAAAAAGAAACACAGCGAGCGACAGTCATCACATTATAAATCCTTTCAAAATGTGTGTGAAACGATTTGTTCAAGCCGTTCAGGTCAAAATTTATCAATCTAATACTTTGTAGGGAACCAAGGAATCTTGGGGGATCTTTTTGTTATCACTGAAAGTTGCGCTGCGAACTTTCATAGTAACTCCCTGCCATCAGGTTTGCTAGAAAAATCGCCGAGTTTTGAATTTTTGTTGAAAAGCCGTTCTTGAAATACTTTAAGTGAGATCACTTATGTGCTGCCTTACCTCGTGGCTCCAAGAAGAAGCAAGATCAGAAAACGTCCTTGTAAATAACATATAGCCACTTCTGTTGTTGAGGCACGTTTGTTTATATAATATTTGTGAAGTAGGTTTCTCTACTGAACTTTACAGCTATTCTAATCTCGCATTGATGAAATATATATATATTTAAAAAGGAGGCAGCATGGCCGAGTGGTCAGAGCGTTGGTCTCGCAATCTGGCGGTCCCAGGTTCGATACCCGCTCTGGCCACTAGCTGAGACTGAATTTGTTCCGATTTCGATTAGTTCAAATTCAGTTTCTCGGCCATGCTTGTAATATAGCCAACTGGTTCGCCTCCTTGCCAGTTGGGATTTTTAAACACTTTATGTTTACCGATTATCAGTGTGTATTTATTTCAGGATTTGAGGACCAGGTTGGAAAAAAGCCTTGCTTTACCTGTTATATCCTCGTTAAAACAAAGAGTTTTTTTTTTTTATATATATATATATATAAGTCAAATTTCTATAGTTTAGGGCTCGGGTTGCCTATGTTGCGCGAAATGTTTTAGACATGTTTACATTCTATTGCAAGGATGAACACATGGTACAACTCTGTGTTGCGCGCAATAATGTTTCCCAAAAAATCGCAGGAAAAATTGCATCGTGTGTCGGGTCTTTCATGTCCGCTCTGAAAGCGCCGCTTTCGTGTACACGGTATTTGCGCTGAGCTCACAAAAATCGTCAGCAGGTGTGCATCCAAGGAGGAGGAAGAAGAGGAGGTGGAAGAAGAAGAAACAATTATTCTGAGTGAGGTACCTGTATCATCACAAAATTTCTCTTTTTCTACCTCTTTGTAAACTGCACAGTCAGCTTGAATACCATGAAAATCATTGACTTGAAAAACTGTTTCTGTATTGTTTTCCACATAAGAACGAAATCGTTGCCGTGATCCACGAGTTTTATTGTCCACAAACCAGTTGCTCCACATGGGATGGCAAAGTACCTTCTTGCAGCTACCTGAAAAAATTTGTATAACAATCGAAAAACCATTGCCAATAAGAGTTCAGACAACGGTGCTGACGCGTTTCGTCGCTCAGGCTCGTGTTTCCATTTGAGTTTTTCACATGTTGTGACTGAAAATAAGACTGTACAGACAATGGAAAAAACCAATTGAGATTTATTTTTTACAACAATTATTTGTGATAAAAGGTGTAAAATTCTCGTTAGCACCGTTATCTGAACTCTTATTGATAATGGCTTTCAACCAATCAGATTACGGAATTTGATCGGGTGTTGTAAAGATTAAACTCAATTAAATGGAACAGCTAACGCAGGTTGTTTCATTGCAAAGTTTTGGACATTTTTGACGTCATCCATTGTCAATAAAATTCATATAAAGACATAGGAAAACTGCTTGCCATTTGTTTTTTACAACAATTATTTAATTTAGAATTTCTTTGTACGTGGGAATCGTCACTTGTAGACAAATAATTTGTTTCTTCCACGTTGGTTTTTCTGCTTATTCCAAGCTTTTGGACAATCCATCTATTTATTGAATAACTGACGATCTAAAGTATTTCAATAAAGGTTCAAACGCTAGGGCGAGGGTTTGCATTGAAATTCAAGGCCCTCGGTCTTGAATTTCAATGCAAACCCTCGCCCTAGCGTTTGAACCTTTATATAGAACGTGAAAATTTTGCCTCAGTCGAACAGGAAACGGAACAAGCGCACGCGACGAAAGGCATCAGTACCACTGCTTGAACTCCGATAATTGTTTTCAGTCAATCAAATTGTGAGATTTTACTCGGATGTTAAAGCTATTTTCAATAGCATAGACCTCTATTTCTGCATTATAAATGTAATTGATACAAAAGATTTTTCCTCTTGTGCTGTCCGTGTGAAATCTTGCACAATGTTAAAGGCTTAGGCCCAAAGTAATCCTAGATATGGAGCCACACCTAAAAACAAGTACTTTCAGTTTTATAGCAATGGAATATATCATTAGAAAATCGAGCAAACTACACTTTTAATTTTAGTTTATATGCGAGGTAATATAATTCAATGTAATAAGCATAAAGCCACACACTAGCAGAGTACTTACAGAACTTTAGTTGTGGTACTGTGTATATCAATGTATATAAAAAAGTCGATTACTTAAACGAAAAGTGGCGGCAGAAAGAAACTGCAACTATCAATCTGTAAGTACTTTTTAGGGCGTAGCTAAGAAATATTCCATCTCTATATAACTGGAAGTACTTGGGGTTTTTTTGCGTGGCTCCATATCTAGTACGAAAAAGAGACGTTAGATAGGATGGCGCATTCCCTGATAAGCGCTTATACAAAACAATAAGCATGTCTTGAATCCTTCTATCTTTCAATGAGGTCATCCCTACTTTCTTACGAAGAGTGTCATATGGACTCTTATGATCGTCTAATACAGAGCGAAGCACTTGTTTATGAAGCAGTTCCAACTTGTCAGAGTTTCTCGCACCACAAAAATGCCACACGCTACTGCAATACTGAAAAATGGGCAAAACAAAAGCCTTGTAGAAGCATACCCGAGTATCGCCTGATACAAGGTTGCGGAAACGTTTAACAACTTGAAGCTGCTTGTTCACCTCATCACATATGTTTGAGACATGCTTGCTAAATTAAACTTAAGCTGATTATCAATGTTGATTGCTAATAAGTCTACATCATTGTATACCTTAATTTCTTCATTATCAACTGTGAAATTAAAATTCTGCTCAGTTGAACCAAAAACAATAGTTTTAAATTTGTCAGGATTTGCCATTAAGCCATTGCTAAACAAGTAATTGTTGACTAAGCCTATTATATAATACTACGTGATCGTGGTCGGAGCTGTAAATTTGCTGATCATCAGCATAAGCATTTAACTTAACCTCTGTAATAAAATAGAATAAATCATTGAGGAAAATACTAAACAAAAGCGGGCCCAAAACACTCCCCTGGGGTACGCCTCTATCAATTATTTCCCAGGATGAATACAGGCTCGTAACATGGTATATGGGATCAGGGATCAAGCTCCAAATTATGGCCAGGATCAGGGATCAGAGGCCAGGGCTCAGGGATCAAATGGGTGGGATTGAGGATCAGGGACATTGCGTCATGATCAGGGATCAGCTCAGTTTTTTGCACCAAGAATCAGGGATCAAAAATTTCTAAAAATATAGGCTCAGGAATCAAACTTTCCGTAAAAACTCGGGATCAGTGAGACGACAATATACCATGTTACGAGCCTGTGAATAGGTATCACCCAACTTAACTCGCTGTTGTCTACCTTGTAAATAATTGTTTAGTAATAGACAACTTTGTTTATCTATATGATAGGCTGGTAACTTAGCCATCAATAGAGAATGAGATAAACTGTCAAATGCTTTTGAGAGGTCCATAACTATTGTGGCCACAAGTTCACCCTGGTCCAAGCTTTGTTTCCAATCTTCAACAAGACGAAGCAGTGTTGTCTGGCAACTATACTTCTTTCTATAGGCTGAGAGAAAGTCTGATAGAAGATTCTGAAAATGTTCCATAAGCTGCATAACCAGAATCTTTTCGTAGATATTATTCAACGCTGGTAACACTGAAACAGGTCTGTAGTTACTCTTACATAGGTCGTCATCCTTTTTGAATACAGGTGTAACCTGTCCTTTCTTCCAGCTTGCTGGATATTCACATCGAGAGATTGATGAATTTATTATTGCACACAGTGGTCCAGCAATTACAGGTGCAGAATCTTTCACAAGTTTAGGTATGATATAATCATGTCCTGCAGATTTGTTGACATTGATCTCCTTTGGGAGTTTCTTGAGGTATCCACTAGCAACGTACGAGAAATTGAAGTAAGGTACATCATTTCCAACATTTGCATGTATGGTTTTGATGCTCGGGTGGTCGTTAAAATCTGGCCCATAATCATCGCAAGTTGGAGCATGAATATATTCAGCAATGTTTAGAAGGAAGTCATTGAAGATGTTAGCTAAAGTTGGCTTGTCAGTTATCATTTGATTGTTCTCCTTCAAGATAATATCGTTACTATTGTGGCTTCTTTTAGAATGCAGAAAGGGCCGATAAGTCATCCAAAAGTCTCTTGGATTTTGATTCCTCTCCTGGGACTTTCTACCAAAGTAAGCCCGTATCGCCTTCCTTCTAAGAGAAGTGCATTCATTCCTCTGAGACTTGTATTTACTGCATAATTAGCATCCGTTTTATCTTTGATGAATATTTTACACAGGCGATTGCGTTTGCGGATTGCGCTCCTCCATTCATTAGTTAGATATGGAACTTACCACGTTTACAATATTGTTTCATAGGTGCATATTCATTAAGTATTTGACAATAAAGCGATTCAAATACACAGAGTTTGTCATCCACATCATCAAAAATGTTCATGACACTCAAAAATGGTACAGTACTCAAGTCACCTGTGAATGTCAGCCCCATACATTCACTTTCGAGCTAGTAAGTGCAATATGCTATCATTAATCAAATGGTTTGTCCCTCCAGGTTATTGGGAGAAAGTGCTAGCATGTGCATGCAGACAAGAACGCTATGCCCCTGCCATCAAGCTTGACTGGTTGATTCATCGGTGTACTCAACAACTTTGGATGCATTTGACATTGTTAAAATTTGTTAGCATTATAATATCAATCAAAGTGTTAACTTACAGAAAGTCCTCGTTTCTTTAGGTTCTTTGATACACATGGTATTCAATCCCTTGCAGGTGTTAGTCTTTTGAATGTGGTTTATTGGTGAAACGTATCCTCGAGTTCGTGTCTGGTTTTTACATCCAACTCCTTCAATGTCTGGAATCCACTGACTCCATTCTCTGAGATCACATGAGTTGCGATACGTACAGTTACCTATAAATGGAATTCATAGTTGATTATTCAGTCCATCCATCCATCCATCTATTTATTCATCTATTATTCAGTCAGCTAATAAACCAATCATTAGAAATAAACCAATTGGCCAGTGAATCAATATTCAATCAATGACAATCAATCAGTCAACCAGTCAGTCAGACAGTCAGTCAGTTATTCACTCAGTCCAAACACCATTCTATCAATCAGTTTCAACTCAGTTTCAATTAGTTTCAACTCTAATTTATACCAGAAAATTCGTTTAATTTAAAGCTTTACGTAGTAACGAGTCCTTGTTCGATTTACGCATATTTTTGTATTATCTGTATGCACATGATGCCATTCAGTACACTTCTGAAGCTTGCATTTAGCCTTCAAGCAGCTGCCTGTTTCATCAGATGAATAACAATATATAGAATCAATGTGTTTGTCCCATTTCATGTTGGAATCAAATGTTACACCCAGGTATTTGGTTGATCCCTGTGGCTTCAGAGAACTTTCAGATATCGTTAAGGATGGGACGTCGACTTTTGCCAGACGTTGACTGGTTCCGAAAAGCATCACATTAGATTTTTTACCATTAACTACAAGACCATTTGCAGTGAACCAGTTGGATAGATGAGTTAGGTCGTTTTGCATAACACTTTAGATGGTATTACTTTCCTTATTTGCATAGAAAAGTGCTGTGTCATCAGCGTATAGGACAACTTTGCTTTTCGGAACATGGTCTGGAAGATCGTTTATACAAATGATAAAAAGTAACGGCCCTAGAACTGACCCTTGTGGCACTCCAGTTTTGATATTCATGGGATCTGATATGCATCCGTTCACTTTCACTGTCTGAGTTCTATTGGCTAGGTAGTCTGTAAACCAGTTTAATTCGTTGTTTCTTATACCAATACTTGATAGTTTTGTCAATAACGTAGTGTGGTTTATCAGATCAAAGGCCTTGCTTAAGTCGAGAAACACAGCACCTGTAATACATCCTTGATCCATGTTCTTTAGAATATAGTCGGAGACTTCAAGTAAGCAAGTTGTGGTACTGTGACCAGGCCTAAATCCCGATTGGTGTGATGATAGTAGATGGTTGGTTGAAAGGTATTGATACACTTGCTGGTGAACAGCTCGTTCAAAGATCTTCATCACAACCGGTATCACAGATATCGGTCTGTAGTTGTTGGGATCGTTAGTTGCGCCATCTTTATGTAAAGGTGTTACCATGGCAGTTTTCCATGACTTAGGTATCGAAGCTATTTTCAGTGATAGGTTAAAGATATATGTTAGGGGAGCAGCAAGAACATCAGCGCCTTCTTTCAAAATACGTGTGTGGCAATTTTCCATACCAGATGATTTTTTTATACTCAGGGAAGAAAGTTCTTTTCGTACAAACTCTGATGATATTTAATTTCTTGAAATTGAAAGTTCTTTGGTGATTTGCTGCTATTGATTGTTGTTGAGGGTTGTTCTTGAGGGTTGGTAGTGAATCGGTCGGCAACTGTTGTGAAGAACTTGTTTAATTCATTTGCGATGTTCTTGTTGTCGTTGTAGGTACAATTTCCAGTGCGGATGGCATTGATGTTACTTTTCTTTTTGCTTGGTAGTAGTTTTTTCAACGTATCCCAGATCTTAGAAGGATTTTTTGAGTTCTCAGATAAAAGGCTATTGTAATACTCACGTTTTGCTAACTCAATAAGTCGAGTTACAGTGTTTCTTAGTTGTTTGTAAATATTCCAGTCCTGGTCTTGTTTGGTTGTGGAAGCTTTACGTTTTGCTGTGTTACGTGATTTGATTGTTTGGATAATTTCGTCCGTCATCCAAGGTGGGTGAGAACCCCTAACCCGCATTGAGCACAGTGGAGCGTGTTTATCACAAATATCCCGTAGAAGCTCTTCTAATGCAAAACAAGCATCGTCAGGTGAATCAAACATGTAGACTGTATTCCATGGTAAATTTCTGAGGTCTGTAAGAAAAGCTGTCGAGTCAAAGTTCTTAAAACTTCGCACATTGATGATCTTTGGTTTATCTCGCTGTATTTTGCATGATCGATTGCAATAGACCATATAATGGTCACTGAGGGACAGTTTCAGAACTCCAGAGGTTGTTGAGCGATGTGGAGAGTTTGTAAATATCAGGTCAATGGTAGATGATGATGATATCGTAACCCTTGTTGGATCTTTGATCAATTGGTGTAATCCTAGATCAGTCATAGATGATAAAAATTGTCTTTCAGTAGATGAGATTCCCTTGCAGTTAAAATCACCGAGCAAATATATTTCTATGTTTGTCAAATCAAGATTGTTTAAATAATCGATAAATTTGACATAGAAATCTTCTTGTTGTGGTGGGCGATAAATACTTCCAATCATAAGTGGTCGTGAGCGTAGAAATTCAATTTCACAGAGTACCATTTCCATTTTGATATTATTCTCCAGTGGAATGCGTCTATAAGAGAAACGTTCGTGTATGTAAATCAATGATCCGCCACCATTTCTATTTCTGTCGCAGCGTTCAAGATTATAATTATCAACATGTACTTCATTATTACTTATGGATTCGTCGAGCCAAGTCTCCGATAGAGTAATGATATCGGGTTTATTTTCAAAGGCGAAGAGACGAAGTTCTTCGATGTTTTTAATCAGGCTTCTAATATTCAAATGGACCATTTTCATCCCTTTAACATGCTTCAGTGAGCAGTCCGCTTGGTCAGTATTTGTAACTGATCCGTTCTTGGTCTTTGGTGAATAAGTAGGTCCAGGATTCATCTGAATATCATTCGAAAGCAGAAGTAAAATGATAAACATACATTTGTTGATAGATATTCGGGGATTCGAAAGAGTTGAACCAACGTATGTACATCGTTGTTTAGCAGTTTTGCAGCGTAATTAGGTAAAATTTGCTTTGGTAGAATTTCCAGCCAAGGAGGAGAAAGTAAATTCAGCCGACACTTTGTTTGTTTGTTTGTTTGTTTGTTTGTTTGTTTGTTTGTTTGTTGTCACACTGAAGAAGGTCCGCGTTTGGGCCGAAACGTCTGTAAAACTTTTCATCAAAAAAAACGCAGCTAGAGACAACGAAATAAATTATCAGTAATCTGTATCAATCAATCAAGCAAGCAAGCAATCAATCAATCAATCAATCAATCAATCAATCAATCAATCAATAACTGTTTGTTTGCGCACTAATTGAGGGCCGGAATCGTTACTCTCACTGCACACTAGCTACCCTACAGGTGAATAACAATAGACATAAACAGTGATCTATATCAATCAATCAATCAAGTACTAAGGTGAGTGCGTTACACAATTACGTGGCACTATCAAGTTACTGCGGTACATTTACGTGATCGAGTTCCATTGAGGCTGCCGCAGGAAACCCAAAGAGCTTTAGTTCATTTTATTTTTGATAAAAGACTCCCAAGCTGGGTCCTCTTTGATATAGATCGTGTAGGTTGCCCCATACATTCACTTTCGAGCTAGTAAGTGCAACATGCTATCATTAATCAAATGGTTTGTCCCTCCAGGTTATTGGGAGAAAGTGTTAGCATGTGCGTAAGTGCAGACAAGAACGCTATGCCCATGCCATCAAGCTTGACTGGTTGATTCATCGGTGTACTCAACAACTTTGGATGCATTTGACATTGTTAAAATTTGTTAGCATTATAATATCAATCAAAGTGTTAACTTACAGAAAGTCCTCGTTTCTTTAGGTTCTTTGATACACATGGTATTCAATCCCTTGCAGGTGTTAGTCTTTTGAATGTGGTTTATTGGTGAAACGTATCCTCGAGTTCGTGTCTGGTTTTTACATCCAACTCCTTCAATGTCTGGAATCCACTGACTCCATTCTCTGAGATCACATGAGTTGCGATACGTACAGTTACCTATAAATGGAATTCATAGTTGATTATTCAGTCCATCCATCCATCCATCTATTTATTCATCTATTATTCAGTCAGCTAATAAACCAATCATTAGAAATAAACCAATTGGCCAGTGAATCAATATTCAATCAATGACAATCAATCAGTCAACCAGTCAGTCAGACAGTCAGTCAGTCAGTCATTCAGTCCAAACACCATTCTATCAATCAGTTTCAACTCAGTTTCAATTAGTTTTAACTCTAATTTTTTGCAGAAAATTCATTTAAACTTCATGGTAATAGTATTACAAAGTTTTTACTTGGACTCGATCACTCAACTCCAAGCATCAAATTTAAACATTGAAGATGTACGTACAAAACACTTTTAATTCTAACTGCTCGAAAAATATGCTGAGGTTAAATCAAACAGCCAATGGCGTAGTAACTCGTGGCTTGACCGACTACAATGACCACAGGAAGCCCAAACAATACGTACATTTTAGTGAAATAACGAGTTTTGAATTTGAAGGCGATTATATAACACGTCGCCGTTATATAACAAGTAAACGATAGTAAGGTCAAATAATGAGAACACAACCGAGACCCAAAAACATAAGTTTGAATTACATACAAAGGGGTAGAGGGGAAGATATTTTGTAAGGTATCATCACGAAAGACACGGTAAAAACACGGTCAGACTTAAGACCAGACCGCACATTTTCAATCGGCTACACTCTTCATATATTGTGCCTTTGAGGCTGAGATGCTTGAACGTCGCCAGTCTTCAACTAAAAAGACCCATATGGACGTCTTGTTAAAATGAATCTCGCAGTTCAAGAAATTTATCATTCAACCAGTCAGTCAGACAGTCATTCACTCGGTTCAAACATCATTCTATCAATCAGCCTTAATTTTGCACATTCATTCTTTTGTTTCATTTCATTGTTTTACACATTTATTGACAATATGGTAACTCACACATTATTCTTTTTTCTGATATTGGTGGAGGACAGTCTGTTGGTACATTGGCACAATTGCGATATCTTTGTTTATATTCATATGTCTTTTCGTAGTAACGAGTCCTTGTTAGATTGACGCAATCTTTTGGATTATCTGTATACAAATGATGCCATTCCGTCCACTCCAGAAGCTTGCATTTAGCCTTCAAGCAGCTGCCTGTTTCATCAGATGAATAACAATAGACATAAACAGTGATCTATATCAATCAATCAATCAATCAATTAATCAATCAATCAATCAATAACTGTTTGTTTGCGCACTACTGAATTGAGGGCCGGAATCGTTACTCTCACTGCACACTAGCTACCCCTATACTTTCTAATATTCCATGCGCACAAATCTCAGCTTACTAGAGAAACAACGAACGAACTGACAAACTCAGAACACAGTGATTGCAAAGAAAGGGGGGCTGCTGGGACTATATAGCTTCAACACTTTTCCAGATAAAAAGCTGAGATGTGGTAGTCCTTATATATAAGACTAGCCGTTTCTATCGAAAGTGAAGTGCTGCGGCGAAATCTGAATCGTAAAATGTTTTGATTGAAATAAATCGATGTAAAGTGCTAGTCAATACATGTACGTTTAAATTTCCTTTTTTGCCTAAATTAGAATGTTTCGAATAACATTAGCCAAATTATTTTTGTTTTTAGTAAAATCTCAATTTTTGTTCTAGTTTTTGAATCATCTACACAATGCGCAAATGGGTAGTCTAATAAAGCAGTGTTGTTTAAGGATAAAGTAAATCATTTCCGGTTTTTGCTAGGCGTCATGTTGTCAAATTTGAAAAACTACCAATGATAGCTGAGCTAGGGAAACTAACAGCTGTATAGACTTTCCATTTCTCGACGTCTTAGCAAGGTAGGTTTTGAAGTTTATCATGTTAAATTCTACTTTTTTTGCTCGTGGGAGTATTCATCAAGGTGATTGTCGTTTTAGCGATATTTCTAGAGGATGACAGTGTGATTTTGTGAGTCTTTCAGCTTTGTTATGTATTTGTCTCATTGGACGTTTGTTTTCGATTTTGTGCCACGTTGTGCGATTCATTTTGATAAGTATTTGCCGTATTAAGTTGTTGACACAAGTCAATAGTATGCTTTGGCTGTCCCTCCATGGCTGTTCTTATCGCTTGAGAAAAGGACTCGATCAGGCTAGATAGTTCAAGGAAATCGTACTTCACGGGTATAGAGCCTTCTTCAAAAGCTTTTAGGTACATAGCATCTCTTCGATTAGAATTCCATCGATAGTTTCAGGTTTGTCCTAGTCAAAATATTCGCTCGAATCAGCACCTAACAAAGCTGAAAGACTCATAAAACGCACACTGTCTTCTCTAGAAATATCGATGAAACGATTATGACCTTGATGAATACTCCCACGAGCAAAAAAAGTAGAATTTAACATGATAAACTTCAAAACCTACCTTGCTAAGACGTCTAGAAATGGAAGAAAAACCTCGTGGCTAGAAGAGCACATGTCATTCGTTGATTACCGCTGATTACATAGTGTACGATATTGCAGGCGCAAATTCATCCATCGCCACAAGGTCCACTGGCATCAGATACTATCGTGCGACACAGGGACCCCAATAGTGTGCAACAAGCCTGCGCTCGCTCGCAGCAATAAACCTGGCTTGTTTTAGTCTTGGTCTATGATCCCTGTCGCATTAGGTCCGCATTCAAGAAGAGAGAAAGAAAGAAAGAATGAACGAACGAACGAATGAATGAATGAATGAATGAATGAATGAATGAATGAATGAATGAATGAATGAATGAATGAATGAATGAATGAATGAATGAATGAATGAATGAATGGATGGATGGATGGGTAGATGAATGAATGGATGAATGTACATGTATGAATGAATGAAACTTTATTTAAAAAACGGAATTTCATCAAATTACAAATTTGGTTTCTATAATATGTACATATATAGATTACTATAAAGTGGAAAATTTGATTTTCGTGAAACAGTGCTCAATACATAGAAGTAGAGCGGAGTATATATTGTGGGAGAAAAAAACAAATAAACTACAAGTTCATCCCTACAAGCCTGTTTCGTGGTCGCCCACTCATCAGGGGATTTTAATCATTAGAATATTCAGTACCATCAAGAGACCATAATACTAAGAGAGCGAAGCTCAGTATTGATGTCTGTGCCATGTTCGTGGCGGCTAAGGCTATTTTTAGTAACTTCGCCATCGCGCGCGCAAGGCTCTTAAACAATAGAATTCAAACGGTCCCGTCCGCGCGCACGTCAAAAATCAAATTCTATTGGTTGAGGGACTTGCGCGCGCGATGGCATAGTTACTAAAAATAGCCTTAGCCGCCACGAACATGGCACAGACATCAATACTGAGCTTCACTCATCAGGGGATTTAATGAAGAGAATACTCGTAACCATCGTATATATACTTAAAAATTTACATAATTAATGTGGCGTTAAAATAAAGGATCAGCTGTTACGTAGCAACGCTTTGCTTCTGTGGCGGCAAGAAGAGACGAGTTCATTACGCTTGTTAAGTGATGACAGGTCGGGGCGACGGATAATATATAACCAGACGCACTCGTGCGTTCACTCGTGCCCATGTGATCGGCTTAAAAAGGACACTGCCGCTAGAGTAATAGCCTCCGCAGGCAACCTTTTGGGCTTCCTGTGCGAAATTTTGAGAAGAAAAAAGCCTTTTCTCGCCTGGTGTCCAGGCCACTACGTGTCTTTAACACAGGAGGCCCAGCGGAAAAGCGAACAGTTGCCTGCGGAGGAGGCTACTAGAGTAAGAGCGATTGACATGTTGTCGTTTATGTAATGTATAAAGAACGAAAGAGCGTGTTTTATCGGCTGATAAAGATTCGAGCCGAAGGCGAGAATCTTTAGCGCCGATAAAACACGCTCTTGAGTTCTTTATACAACTTATCAAACTCCTAGTATAATTCATATGTAAAATATCTTATAAAAAAGATATTTCTGAGAGGTTTTCTCGTTTTAAGTAAAGTAACTGTACACTTTTGCAGAAAACTGGGTTTAATTATAAGTATCTTGTTATCGAATAATAGTGAAACAATGTTTCTTTGATGAGCTGCATTCATAAGATACAACGTGCAGATATTTAATTGCCTGTGGGAATTGTTTAAAGCTGAAAACCATTTCAAAATATAACTATCCAGGGAATTCAAACTTATTACTATTCACGATGATGCGAAAAGTTAGTTCAGTTTATCGACTGAGAGCAATAAGCTGTTCCCGAGAATAACGCTGGTATAAACGAAGGAAAATGAGGCGTTTCAGGAAACCTAAGTCTAAAGAAGAAGAGGCCAATTGTGTAGGCTCAAGTGTCCCAAAGAACACAAAATATGTAACAAAATGGGCAGTAACTCTGTTTTGCGACTGGCAAAAGGCCCGGAATAATAAAAAGGCAGAGTTTGAAGAAACTAGTTTCAATTTTGGCGACATTAAAACTCTGCAAGATTGCGACACAAATCTGGAGGAAATGGGAGCGCAGTCATTAAATTTCTGGATGATTAAATTTGTGCAAGAAGTTGCCAAAAAACACGGCGACCTGTATCCACCGAAGACATTAAACAGCATTGTGTGTGGTATAAACCGATACCTGGAAGACAAGAACGACTACAACTTCATGGATAAGAGTGATAAAAGGTAAGTTTTCAATGTTAAATTAAAACAATATGAGTAAATCATACCGTAAGCTTTATATAAAGACTTTACCTTCTTATTCTAGATTTTCCTTGCTAAGAAAAGTCATGGACGCCGAAATGAAAGAGTCCACAAAAAAAGGATTTGGCCTTAAGAACACAAAACCACAACGAGAACCAGTTACAGCAGAAGAAGAGGAGATACTTTGGTCTAAAGGACTGTTAGGGGGTAATTCTGCTACTAGTTTATTGCACACTATTTATTTCTATAATGGAAAATTATTTGGTCTAAGGGCGAAAGACCATCGCAATTTGCGAATAGCTAATTTCAGGATTACTGATAACATGATTACTTTTGACGAAAGTTTTAGCAAAACGTTTCACGGTGGCCTCAAAGATCTAAAAAATACACCAAGAGTATCCACTCATTTTTGCCACGATTCAGGTAAAGAGCATCCCAGGTACTTAGTACAATTGTATAAGTTGTATCTTGAAAAAATCAAAATTTTTGATTCAGTAGTACAGGATAAGGCTTTCTATTTCTATCCAAATCGCGATTTCAGTAAGTTTGAATTTGAGCAAAGACCTCTAGGTGAAAATAAGTTAAATGGTATTCTACCAGATGAGCTTTGTGCTAAGGCCGGCCTGGCAAGGAAGACAGCACATTCATTAAGGATAACCACTGCAACTAGGCTTTTTCAAAGTGGTATTGAAGAGAAGCTTATTAGAGATCGAACGGGTCACAAATCAGATTCACTTTTCAAATATGAAAGAGTCTCAAATCAACAGTTAAAGCAAGCGAGTTCAATTTTAGGTCCTTGTAATTCCGAGGCTAACGATAGTACAAATTACCCTTCATTTGAGTTCAATCTGTTTGATACCTTAGAGGATAATTTTTTTGATAATGTAATTTCTGATGAAACATTATGCAGCATTAATTTATCTGATGATGATTTGATGTTTAATGAAGATGTGGCAGATGAAATATTAGCAGGCATAGATTACGAGAGTGCCACTACCAGTGTAACTCGGCCTACACCAAAAGTTAGTGAAGCTTGTACAGCTAGTCCACCTAAATTAGTGTTTAGTAACTGCACTTTCACCAATGTAACGTTTACTAATTCAAAATGATTGAACAGTTAAGTAATAACACAGATGTATTTATCTAGCTTAAAGGTAAAACTTGAAAATTAAAGACTATATGTTGCTTTGTCGTCTTGCATTTGATCTTGATAAAGCATTAATGAATAAAATATTAGTCCTTTATCGTAAATTGATAAAGGACTAATGTTTTATTCATTAATGCTTTATCAGCCCCGCACTCCCCTGAAAATATTCAATGCCGCCCCCGACTTTTAGAATGTTGCGCTTTTCTCTACTACTAAAAATGTCGTCACGTGGTCGTATAATAGCATATCATTGGCTTACAATCTTATGAATTATTAATGAGTTTGATAAATACTTTTTAACAAGACGCTCCTCGAAGCGTACACTGGTTGCCTGTAGTTCAACAAGCCGCAGTAGTAAACACCTTTATTGAATCGGCTAAATAAAACTAAAGAAATTAAACTTTTGTAAACCCAGCAACTTTTAAAATTGGAGCTTGTTATCGTCGACCACCGGGTGATGCCGGATCAAATGGCCCGTCCTTATCTGATCATTGTCAATTTGTCTGTCAGCAGCTACTAGTATGGCCTTTGGCCTTCTATTATCATGGGTATTATATACTGTTAGTATCTCACATGCAAAAATATTACCTGCCAATATACCAGTTTATTCAACTTTTTATTTCCCTATATATCTAAATTGTTTGCTGTACTTCTACAACGGTGTTTTTGACACAATAACAAATCGTGTATTTTTGTGTTCATGTTTCAGATGTTTTATGTAAGGGTTAAAGAGTGAACACGAGTGTTCCATGGGATATAGAGTCCCGAGCATTAGATAAAAGGCCACGAGGGCGCAGCCCGAGTTCCGCGAGGGACTCTATATCCCATGGAACACTCGTGTTCATTCTTTAACTGTCTTAGTAAGTTTGAGTTAACTGTCACAGTAAGTTTGAGTTTGTTATAATTCATCTTAGAGTAAAGGAAAAAAGGATGCTTATTACTTGCCAGTTAATTTCATAGGGAAGATTTTCAGAATTTGCTCCGACAAATTTGATGCATGTACGTATATCGATATTAAAATGTTATTTACAAGTATTTAAATTGGTCATGGAACACAGGAAAATTGCAAAATGATTATCAGCGCTTGGTATTTTGATGCTCTGTGTTTCGTAAAGTAACTAAAGATGTCAAATAGTGGGGTTTTGAAATGCAGGAAAATTGTTGTATAAAGAAAACAGTAGCGTCAGTGAGTTTCTATAACTAATCAGTAAACAAAAGAATTCAAAAGACTTCATTAGTATGCTTTATATAGAGAATACTAATTAGTTATAAAAGCTCACTGACCGTACTTGTTTTCTTTACCCCACAATTTCCCTGTGCTTCAAAGCCCTCACCACTTGACACCTTTAGTTACTCTATGGAATATAAAGCACCAAAATACTAAGCACTGATTGGGCTCGAGTGAGTGTGATCATTTTCTAAATATGAATAAAATACATTACGTGACCAAACGTAACAGGTCATAGAACCTACAATAGTTAAGGAGGCTTCCTACAATTTTTCTTGTGCTCGACCGGTCAACTTGAAACGGCTGTAGTTCTTACATGAAAGCACCCACAGTTATGACCTTTCGTCCACTTACTACATAAAGACTGAAATTTTTATTGGTGTGTATTTTGTTTACATCAGGGTTACCATAGCGACGAAACGATAACGTCACCGTTTTTGATTAGCAGCAATTTTATGCATTCTCCGATCTAAACTTTTAAATCAGCGCACAGGGCGCTAATATTTAGGAATTTGCCTAGAAGCATACAAGGTTTGGAATAATTCGTATAAACTAAAATTTCAAATTATTCAAAGCGTAATTGTTTAACCCCCTAATTCACAATTTCTTGTTTTCAATTTAATAATTTTGAAAAGAAAGCAGTCTGACAACTCCTTGACTGTCCAAATCTTGTTCATGCATCAGACTACTTGTCTGCAAAGTTTCACGTCAGAAAGTGCTTTGGATCTCCGTCAGCGTACGTCCCACGTAGACATAAAATTGGGTGAATTTTATCAAAATTCAAAAAAAAGTGTTTAGTCCTCCATTCCTGCGAATTTCTCGGTCAGCTGTTTTCTCCCTTTGGTGAGTAAAACTTTAGTACATTTGCAATAAACTGTCCAAGCGCCGATTCAATTAAAGCTTCCTAAGGTACTGAAATAAAATTTCAAAGTAGAGTATATTCGGTGTAACTTAGCGCAGCAAGATTCTAGGTTCAAGTTGTTGTTTTCATTCTCACATTCCTGCATGTAGGCATGCTCCAGTATGCTAATTCGAGGCAATGGTCACCATGGCGTGACGCGCTACTTCACTACTGCGTTTCCGTACGCGTGCTCTGCGTATAGAATATTTCTTCAAAAATCACAATTTCTAGTCTTCGATTCCATAATTTTAAAAGCAAAGCAGCATGACAACTCTAGTGAAGTAGCGCGTCACGCCATGGTGACCATTGCCTTGAATTAGCATACTGAAGCATGCCTACATGCAGGAATGTGAGAATGAAAACAACAACTTGAACCTAGAATCTTGCTGCGCTAAGTTACACCGAATATACTCTACTTTGAAATTTTATTTCAGTACCTTAGAAAGCTTCAATTGAATCAGCGCTTGGACAGTTTATTGCAAATATATTAAAGTTCTACTCACCAAAGGGAGAAAACAGTTGACCGAGAAATTTTTCTTTAGGAGCACTAAACGCTTTGTGTATAAATTTTGATAAAATTTCGCCCAATTTCATGGCTAAATGGACGTATGCTGACGGAGATCCAAAGCACTTTCTCACGTGCAACTTCGTAGAGAAGTAGTCTGATATTTGAACAACATTTGGACAGTCGAAGAGTTGTCATGCTGCTTTGCTTTTAAAATTATGGAATCGAAGACTAGAAAATGTGATTTTTGGGGTTAAAAAATTGCGCCTCGAATAATTCAAAATCTGTCTATACGAATTTCTCCAAAATTCGTATGCTGCTAGGCAAAGTCCTAAATATTAACGTCTTGTGTGTCATTTTAAAAGTTTAGGTCGAAAAACGCGTAAAATTGCTTGGAATCTAAAACGGTGACGTCATCGTTTCGTCGCTATGGTAACCCTGATGTAAACAAAATACACACCAATAAAAATTTCAGTCTTTATGTAGTAAGTGGACGAAAGGTCATAACTGTGGGTGCTTTCATGTAAGAACTACAGCCGTTTCAAGTTGACCGGTCGAGCACTAGAAAAATTGTAGGAAGCCTCCTTAAGTTCCATGGATTTAAATATAAATGATCTGGTCCAGGATTTCGAAATTAAAATTTAGTACAAAAACCTCTCAAGATCTCTTGCATGCTTGAATGAGAAATATAATCGACTTGCCTCTATGTGTGTTTGTTTAGCAACATGTAGGGTGAGAAATTCGTAGGTTTCCAGCTCAAAGAAAACAGCCTTTATCGCAAGGGCCTCCTTTCAAATACTCCATTTAGAGTTCGATATTTGGTCAAAGTATTGGAGATCAAGCTCAAAATAATAGCCCATTCTGAAGCTCTTATAAGTGTCTAGGCATATCTCGAGTTAAAAGCTCCGCTGTACTTGCCTTACTGCTTGGCAGGGCCTGTCTCTGAAAGCTATTTTCTTTGTAGTCGGCCATTTTGCATTCCTAAAGTTCCTGGCTTGCGTACGCAGTCGCTCAAGGGTGATGAATGAAGGGCATTATTTTTACGTTCTTATCCAATCAGAAGTGCCTCAGGACGAACAGAGGAAAAAAAACATGTGCAGTTTATAACTCGTTCCCGGCCTGTAGGTTGTAGTCCTCATTTATACAAACATACAAATATACAAATATATATTATATTATATTTAAGCAATAAACGATTGATTTCCGTGGTTTATCGGGGAAATAAACCACGCGGGATGTTGGGAGAACACGAGAAAAGGCCTAAAAAATCACGAGCCGTAGGCGAGTGATTTTCGGCCTTTTCGAGTGTTCTCCCAACATCCCAAGTGGTTTATTTCCCCGATAAACCACGGAAATCTATCGTTTATTGCTTTTATAATATAGCGGAAAATAATTATAAGCAAAAAACTAACATTTAAAACCAAATTTCGCAGATGAAAATATCAATTCTCCTAAGAATCATGAGAGAGCCAATAAGATTGCTCATTACTTCGAGATTGAGATACAACGAGCGTTGTGATTGGCTTGATTTTGAAAATGACGTCATCGACGTCCTTTGCGAAGAGACAAAAATGGCGTTGAAGAAGGTTGACATGAAAGTTGTGGACAACAAATTTGCTCTTTTGAGGTACTTTTCTATACTTTCTTGTGTCTAAGCATACATGTTTTCACTGAAATTTTTTTTTTCTTGTATGTGCAAAAAATTTTAGGCGGATTAAGTCCTTTTTACAGACTTTTTTAAGCTTTAAAGCTTTGCCGTAATTTCGATGCTCTGAAAGTGAATGCTTTGAAGCATAAATTTGCCTTTTTACTCCTCGTGTTTTTATTGGCTTATTTGTACATGTGTACGTTTTGTTCACAGAAAAAAATATGTCAGAATTGCAGATATTTCAAAGGCAATTGAGTAAATTTAACGGCCTTCAACTATCACTTGTAAGTTTGAGAGTTTCCACGCTGTTGCTCTCTTGCTTGTTGTCATCAAAGCTTTAATAACAGTCTGCTGAATTGAAAGGAACTATATTTTATCAAGGAAAGTAACTTGTTAATACAAATATTGTTAATAAACTTATTGTTCTTATAATACTGCCTGAATTTTTGAGTTATTTGTTTTGTGAAAAACTATCCAAAGTTTCATACACGATTTCAGGTTTGCTCTTATCAGTCGCTTTTCATTGCAAAACATCAGGTTCTAGTGAAAGTCGTGAACTGTGACATGCTAATATATCAGAAAACAATGAAAAACGTATTTTATATTGAACATTCTTTTGGTTTTTATCTTTTTTTTTTACGGCAGAAAGAAGTGTTGAGCCGTGCCTGTGGTTTATGGGGGAAATATACCACGGGTTTCAAGCGCTTTTTAACCAATCAGAGCGCTCGTTAGAAAAAAGCTATATTATATTATATTACATTACATTACATTACATTACATTACATTACATTACATTACATTACATTACATTACATTACATTACATTACATTACATTACATTACATTACATTACATTACATTACATTACATTACATTACATTACATTACATTACATTACATTACATTACATTACATTACATTACATTACATTACATTACATTACATTACATTACATTACATTACATTACATTACATTACATTACATTACATTACATTACATTACATTACATTACATTACATTACATTACATTACATTACATTACATTACATTACATTATATTATATTATATTATATTATATTATATTATATTATATTATATTATATTATATTATATTATATTTTATATAATAATTGGCATATTACGCGCGCTCTGATTGGTCGAACAACCATGTGTGATTAGAGTACACACACATAGATGGCGTCATCGAATCTTACGCGCGCTCTGATTGGTTGGAATGTTTCGATAAATATTATATAAAACAGATAAATTCCATTTTTCCGTGCGTCTGTACTCTAATCGATGCACAGAAGACGTCAAAATGTGGTGAGAACAACAGTCACGCCACTCGACTTCGTCTCGTGGCGTACTTTTTTGTTCTCACCACATTTTGACGTCATCTGTGCATCGATTAGAGTACAGACGCACGGAAAAATGGAATCTATCTGTTAAATATTATATTATATTATATTATATTATATTATATTATATTATATTATATTATATTATATTATATTATATTATATTATATTATATTATATTATATTATATTATATTATATTATATTATATTATATTATATTATATTATATTATATTATATTATATTATATTATATTATATTATATTATATTATATTATATTATATTATATTATATTATATTATATTATATTATATTATATTATATTATATTATATTATATTATATTATATTATATTATATTATATTATATTATATTATATTATATTATATTATATTATATAGTTATATATATATAACTACTCTAAATATTGACATCAATCCTAAAATAATAAATATTTTGATTACTAGTTCAGAATATAAGTCTTTAGCTTCTTTTAAAAAGTTGAAAATGATTCTAGGGAGTTCCACAGCTTAGGTCCAGAAAATAGAAAAGACTTTCGCGAATATTTAGTTTTTGTTTTTTTGGGTAAATTGAGAGAGAGAGAAGTAGGACTGGTAGGTAAGTAGTTAGGTAGGTAGGTAGGTAGATAGACCAACGCTGTGAGGGAGCGTTTTTATGAGGACTTACATATTGTCCTGTATTCCATCTGCGGTCTACCGCAACTTGTAGTTGATTCTCCACAAGAATGAACTCTTTTTTGTATTTTTACCGAAAAACTGTAGGATTTCGTTCGTACTTGGGCTGTGCAGCGTCCATCCGCTATAGCGCCAAACCACCTCGACCACTGTCCAAGATGGCATACACCTGTTGCACATACACCTATTGAAAACAAATGTATAAGAATACTTAGTACATAAGCATTCAGTGGCGACATGTCTTGTATATATAGACGATGTTTCGACGATATTTATATATGGGTGCGGTCCAAGTTGTCTAGTGTTGGCACGGACAGAGTACGATTGTACATAGAATTGTCTTATTACTGACACTGTGATCGAGCCTTGGGTAGAGATCAAGGAAGTGGAGCAAATGTAATCTACAAAAAATACAATATGTAATGTTTACAGGCCTCCAATTTAGACTTGACGGCATTTCAAAGTCCGCGCAATTAGTTCTAGTCGGAGGCGCAGCCGAGAATGGCTTCTCGAACTCATTAATTATTCGTGAGGAATCTTTGTCTAGATATTTACCCATTTTATTATAATGAAACTATTAACTAATAGTTATGTATGCATGGATAATTTCTATGACAGTTCAAAAAATTCCGTTCTGGTCAACGAATTAGTTTGTGGCTTAGTGGTAAGCAATAGAATGATTACACTTAACCCGTGAAACACTAAATGAATGTTAGTGTGTAATAGTTCAAATAGACACAAAAGAAAACAATGGAGATAAGGTCTACTAGTTAAGCAATAGAAGATAGTTTCTATGACTCTACCGGTGAAATAGAGCACGCGTGATGTTGGGAGAAACACGAGAAAAGTTTGAAAATCATGAGCCGTAGGCGAGTGATTTTCAAACTTTTTCGAGTGTTTCTCCCAACATCACAAGTGCTCTATTTCACCGTAGAGTCATAGAAATCTATCTTCTATTGCTTTTATGATATAGCAAGAGGTATTTTAAGAACGATCAAGTTGTGTTATTTTCTGATCAAAACTAAAATTCTCAAAACTTGCGCAAGCCAATCAGATTTGTCGTACTATTGACTTATCAGTGTGACTCAAAGCGGCGTTTTTGACAAAACACCAGTTTGACAACTTTCATCGAAAGAATTCAGCAAAAAATATGTTGAAAAGAGAGTTTTCTGTTTTTATAATGGAACAATGACTCGAAAATGGACGAAAAGGCCAAAAATAACTTACAGTACTTCAAGATTTGGAAATGTTTACTTGCTTTCGACGAATCAAGCAGCGTTCGCTGTGTGAATTGAAAGCCATGTTTTCGGTTGG
The DNA here is from genome assembly GCA_029948255.1 of Telmatactis stephensoni. Taxonomy (NCBI): domain Eukaryota; kingdom Metazoa; phylum Cnidaria; class Anthozoa; order Actiniaria; family Isophelliidae; genus Telmatactis; species Telmatactis stephensoni. Next base: position 471,619 of record JALIZF010001772.1, read on the forward strand.
AAAAGCTGAAGTTTGAAAGAGACTTGCAGGATAAGGATTTTGCTGGTAAACGAGAAGCTGTTGATTTGAATTATCTGTTGGCTGTTCACCGGTAGCTTGTGTCAAAACATCTCTACACTGGCGTAGTTGGTTCATACAAAGGATGATTGAACAAGTTGTCTATCGTGGCGACAGTCAGTTTTGGAAATCTTCGCTTCTCTTTGTAAGTAAGAAACAAAACTGTTCAATGAAAAATAACTCTTATTGATCGAAACTAATCTGGGAGAAAAACAATTTCCCATGTTGTGAATTCTAGTTCCTTAAATTTGATTTATACTGGCGTCGTTTGCAAGTTCATGCTCATACAAGTCATTTTCTATAAATATTTACGTTTCATTGTTATTGTCCGACCACGAGGCTTAGTTTGTAAATTTAAACGATAACTGGAATGATGGAAAGTATTTTCTAGTTCATTTCTAAGTTTTGGTCTCCTGACTAAAGTGAAATTTGTAAATAGACGTTTTGGTAAAATCATTCGTCAGAAAACCATGTCTTTACCGGTGAAATAGAGCATAGATTTTGGTGGTCTCTCAGCCAATCACAACGTGTGTTATAATTGAGCTATATTATAATAACTAGTAGTCTACTAACTATTTCACGGATTAAGTGTAATCATTCTAGGAATTAGTAAAGTCTTAGTAAGTTAAGCCACTGTTACACGCTGAAACTTTCCTCTGGAACTTGCTCCAATCGTCGTTGCGAGACAAGTTCCATAAAAGCATTGCACCGTGTAACATGGTCATTTAGCTGAAACTTTCCCCGGGTCGGTTTCACGAGATGGTAGACTGCTTTAGATCGAAGACGCGAACTTCGAAGAGGACGTCAATATGACGAGCGTGAACTGGGTCGAGAACGCGCAGCCGCGAGCTGATGTTTTGATTTAGAAAGATGACGTGCCGTCATGACGTGACGAACACAACATGGGTCATGTTTTTTTACTTTGAATGGTTGTGGCTGTGAATTTTCTTGGATTTCTTGACTATGTCAAGTGGTAGAGGACTTCAGGCGGTTAGAGATGCCTTGTGTTTAGCATATGATCAAAACTGGATCGACGAATTTGAGTTTGCCTTGCTTTACGATGAAAATAGGTCGAGAGAAATTTTTCCATACTGGAAGTATCAACGCTTTGACTTGGATCCTTGGGACGATACAGAGTGTAAAACTGAATTAAGATTTTCAAAGAATGATTTACCTGACTTGCTGGATGTTTTTAACATTCCAGAGAAGATAATTTGCTCCCAAGGAACTACCTGTAGCGGTATGGAAGGACTTTGTATCTTATTGAAACGTTTGGCTTACCCGTGTCGATACACAGATATCGTCCATCGATTTGGTAGAAATCCCACTACTTTATGTCTGATTTTTAACGAAGTGCTAGACATTGTTTATGAAAATCATCATCACCGCCTCGACGAATGGAACCAAGCTTTACTCCAGCCACAACAACTTCAGGAATATGCTGCAGCTATACACGCTCGAGGAGCACCTTTGACCAGTTGTTTTGGTTTTATAGATGGGACACTAAGGCCAATTTCAAGGCCAAAAGTTAATCAACGCATAGTTTATAACGGCCACAAGAGACTACATGGTTTAAAATTTCAAAGCGTTGTCACACCAAATGGGATGATTGCCAGCTTACATGGGCCATTTGAGGGTCGAAAGCATGACAGTTCGATGTTAAACGAAACCAATCTTCTACATACTCTAAGAAGAAACGCATTGGCAAATGGTGAGCCACTCTGCTTGTATGGTGACCCAGCATACCCATTAGGCCCACATCTACAAATGCCCTTTAGAGGTGCACAAATAACAGCTGACATGAGAGCTTACAATAAAGCAATGAGCCAAGTTAGAGTGACTGTTGAATGGCTTTTTGGTAATATTACAAACTTCTTCAAATTCATTGACTTTAAAAAGCAGATGAAGATTGGCTTGAGTCCAGTTGGAAAACTATATGTGGTTTGTGCTCTGCTTGAGAATGCACGAACTTGCCTTTATGGTAACATTGTGTCTGATTTTTTTCATGTTAACCCTCCAAGATTACATGAATACTTCCAATAATCAACAAACATTACTAAAATATGTCATCACTAAGATTTTAAAATTATCAAATTCATTAATAATTCAGGGAAAAAAATTAAATAGAAAATCATTGCCTTGACCAAATTTTTATATGAGCAAGAAATTTATTCTGATTTGCTTACAACTTTAACTTGCTTTCTCTTAAACACCCTCAGCAGCAACCTCCTTTAACAAAAGGAGGTCTTTGCTGTCATTCCATGTCATAATTCTGATGGAAGAAAAAAGATTGAAAACATTTAATATACATTGCAATTTAAAGTACATATGATACTGAATATGATAAAAAGTGAAAACATATAAATTTCAATTTATAATTGCATATTATATTTTTATTTCAAAAAAAGTATAAGTGTAAAAATAATAGTAGCTTGGCTAAGTATTACTTTTGTTTGCAGGCTTTACAATTCAGAGAAAATTAGGTTTAAACAAACATGCTAATTTGTTGACATCAAAGCATTCATTCAATAAAAAATTGCTCTAGTGTTAAAATTTCTCCTTATTTAATATTCAAATGCAATATATTTTTAACTAGCCTGTGAACAGGCTCTCTGGGGTAGGGGAAGGGAAGGGAAAGGAGAAGGGGAGGGGAGGGGGCAGGAAGAGGGGAAAGGGAGAGCCTCTCCCTTCCCCCTCTTCCCTCCCCCCCCCCCCCCCCCCCCTTCCCTTTCCCTTCCCTTCCCCCAGAGCCTGTCCACAGGCTAATTTTTAACAGGGTAACAAAAAACAAAATTCTTTTAAACTAATTTTCTTTGAAATGTGGAGCCCGCATACAATAATACTCGACCAAGCTAGTATTCTCTTCATAATAAATGCTATTTTTTTGAAAATTTCGTGTCATATGCACTTCTAAGTAAGAAGAATAAATAAGCTTACTCTAAGCTTTATAATGAAACAAAACACTGTAAATTATGAATTTAAAAAACTTACTTTTTATTGTCTTTATTGGACATCCTTTCCTTGCTACTAAAAGAAGACTAACAACAAGCTTAACACAACTGAAAAGAAAGCAAAGAGGAAACAACTTAGACCAAAAAATGTGACAGCCTGCTTTATTTGCCGAAAAGTTGCCATTTCTAGTCGTGGCAAAAACAAACAAACAAAAAAATAGAAACATCGAGAAAACGAAAATAAAAATGTCTAGTATCTAATTCAAAAAACTAACAACAAATACAGCATAAAAAAAGAAAATGAATGTAAATAAAAGTATTTGTAATGGCATGGCTGCATGTGTTGCGCGACAAGTCCGGACGGCCGGACGTGAAACAATAATTTTACATCGAATTTAGCCAAAAAAGTCTATTCAATTAGATCTAGATGGATCTAGATAGTCTTCGCCACTATTAGCAACAATAATAAGTGATGTTCTTCCGGTAGAAATAAAGTTTTCCGGATACAAACTTACCGTTCTGGACTGGACGGGAAAAGGCGGGAAAAGACGTCGTCTTTGTACACTCGCGGACGCCAACAGCACAACCGGAAGTAAAATTTCACTCGCCCCATTCCCGATCGTGAGGTCTCGCGTCCTCTCCGAGTTCGCGTCTTCGATCTAAAGCACTCTGGTTTCACGAAAAGTAGAACTACTTTCTACTTCTGCAACAGAAACTTTTGCCGCGAACAAGTTTCACGACGAAATTTCAGCGTGTAACACCCCTTATGAAAATCGTCTCGCATCGGCGATCGAGACAAGTTTCAGATAAAAGTTTCAGCGTGTAAGAGCGCCTTTAGTAGTAAATAGGAGTTCGATTCTCGGTACTGGTTACCATGAAAATATTTCAAGAGTCTTTTCATGCTTTAAAATATAAAGTTAGATAAGGAATTATGTTTTTCTGAGCTAATATTTCTAAAAGTCGCTATAGAAAGCGTTACCAAAGTACGTACACGAATATTGTTAAAAACCGGAAGACTATATTTACTAGAATAAATGTAGCACCCGTTTCTTGCTACACCAAGACTTGAGCTTTTACCTCAAAACAAAAACTAGTCATTTTTTTCTAATTTGTGATGTTGATGCGCCCAAACGCAGTGACTGGTTCACATTTTTAGTTCATATTATCCAAGAAGTGACAAACTGGTCTGGTAAGCGAGTGTAGTGGTCAAGCCAGCGGCCGCGGCCACCCCAGATAATGGCAGCAAATCAAAAGTCTCATCAATTATATACCTTATTACACTTATTGTTCGCGACACTTTGAATTCGGCATGGAATTGCCACATTCTCAACACGTAATTTCCGCGATTTTGCCAAGTCGAGAAACCCCAAAACCCAAAAAGTCAATTGTTTTTCGCGATTTCGTTGGCCGAACAGGCCTATAATTTCGGAAATATACATGAACGATCAAGCTGTTGTCAAGTTCAATTAGTCAGCTCGATAAGCCAAATCAAAATAGGAAAGCACGGAAATGATACTTATACATCTGTACTGTTACATCTTATTCTACAAAGAGAATTACGAACAACGATAAAAGCATTTGGTATATAATTTTAAATATACAAAATAAACTTTTCAAAAGAAGGCTACTGGAAAATTACCGTGATACGAGAACTTTAGATTGAAGATAATAAAAACTTCTGAATCAAAGGGCCCTATGGCTAACTCGTGGATATATTGTGAATAGATATGTACTTAATAAAAGTAATGTCCCACTACATACACTGCAAACTGCTTCACTCTATCATATAACTTGAAATAATGTAGTGGATTGACCGAAATGACCACAGGAAGTCCAAGCAATACATTTTAGTAAAATAACGAGTTTTCATTTGAAGACAAAAATCTCAATAAAACAATAATTTCTTTAGCGAAAAAGAGTCTTAAGCTATAAAAGAAGAAAAAAAAGTGTCAAAAAAAAGTGAAAAAAGAATTCCCCGCCGGGCCAGGGTTTGAACCCGGACCTTACACTTGTAAAGCCAAGGCCATATCCATTGCACCATCCAGAAGTTATATAAATCCGTTCGGTGAATTTTGTGTATTTATTGTCCGAGTGTGGTTATAAAACAAATGCAGAAATGCTTCTCTCTGTGCTCTGTAGCAAAATGTCGCCATAAAGATAAAAGAAATTACTTTACAAACTGGAAACCCTAAGCCAATAAACTAACTTAATACGCCTTTTTGTTGCTGTTTTCGGGTAGCTGACTCGAGGCCTTCACGCGGCGGCCCGGCCGACGGCGGCTTTCAAAATGTTTTCGTTTGTTTAACTTATCTACTTTGACTCTTGTGATAATAGAGTACGAACACTAAAAGCTTGGATTACTTTGATGTTGCACTTGAAGATATTTTTGTCGCTTGATAGCGTTGTACAAAGTCTCACGGGCTATCGACTGCAGTGCGATATTCTATTGCGTATAAATTAAGTCATGTCTAAACTTGCTTCGGTACTTCGATGGTTTTACTCCTGAAATAGCTTATACTAATACTAGGAATTTAATGATCTAAAAAGCTTCTTCTTTAAACAACGTCTGTATATATTTTTCGTGTGTATTGGACATGTCTGGGAGTCAGCTTCTAGTCAATGCTATTTCTTCAAGCTATAATGTTCAGTTAAGCTTAATAACTAAATATAAATTTTGTCTATAGTCTGATTTCAACATAAATCGTGAAAAGCAAGTTCGGGAGTCCCGGAATACATAAATGATTGGAAAAGATCGAATAATATGATCACAAAATTGCCTTACAACATTTCCTGAACTTCGGCTCAGAGCGGCGAGCGGATCGGAGTCGAGCGGAAACAGTCTCGTACCCAGACTCTAACGGCTATCTGCTAACGCCTGAGTGAGCGAGTGACATCGAGTCCCCACAATAACTCCTTTCTATGCTTCGCATATCCACGAGTTAAAAACCATGTTTACAACTTGCTCTGTAAAATTGAAATCGTCCATCTTCCGCTTTACAATCAATAATTACTTTTTTGGAATGTTAAAAGTGACTGCACTAGCAGAGAACCTAGAACTCTGTTAGTGAAAGGCCTAGAAAATTATTGCTGGAGTTTAGGAGATGGGTTTAAACTGGCGACTAACGGTTGAAACGCTGCTAAACTCTGCGGGGTCAAGAAGTAGTTGTCGTCTGTCGATGAGCCGAAGACTGAAGCATGGTCTGGATGGGGAGGGGGGGGGGGGGCGGGGCGGTCCGCATGTCGGTTGTTGGTTAAAATTTGAGCAATTTGTCGGTTGTCAGTTAAAATTTTCGGTCTTTGTCGATTGTCGGTAAATATAGGTTAATCATTAAAAACATTAAGTTGAACTATCGAAATATTAAGTCTTATATTTACAAAAGTGCGTTTTTAAATAACTATTTAATTTTGAATTACTATTTTATTTATGACTATTTTTAGGTTAACGCCTCGTGCAGTATTTAAAATTTCCCTTCATTGTTAGCGAACTCGTGCAGGTAAATCCCGATAACTCACTCGCTCGAGTGCGTTAACCTCTACATGCATAACACGCCTACAAAAAATGCTCGTTTCTGATTGCCTGCCGAGCTTTGAATTTTTTATTTATACTGTGCACACATCCGGGAACTTTGCTTGTGAAATGTTTGAAAACATTTGGTAATTGTAAAACCTCAGTGAATCGAAAATGGAGGACTTTGGGACCTTTTATTTTTTTATTATTGAAAGCATTTCTTGACTTTGTTGCATTTTCGCGTCTAGCCGGACTTCAAACTTATCGTAGAAAATTGAAACAAATTAATATTTGAAAAAAATATATAATTTTCAATTTCAGAACAATCTACATTTTAACATTTTATAACTTTTATGTATTTTCGAAAAGTACTGAATGTGTATTTTTGATAAAATCTTTGTAAACAAATCTTATGTTTTAGTCACTGTTTCAGAGTTTCCTGATGGTGTCAATGCGAAGGAGCGGTTCGTCCGTTGTATTTTTGTGATTAGAAGCGCGTATTTTTTGTAGGTGTGTTATTAATAATAGGAAATTCCACCTTAGTTCTCGAACAATTAATGAAAAATACCGCTTGTATTTGGTGAAAGTGGCTGAGTAGCACTCATGGTATTAAGCCACTTTTATCAAATACGCGCGGTATTTTTTATCAATTCTTCTCGAACGGTGTAATTTCCTATACAAATAGATTGACAGACGTAACAATAATTTACTTTTACATAATTTTTTTAAAACAAAGTATATGAGCATATATACTCACAAACGACACGGGTATCGTAGGGTGGCGTCGGACAATCTGTATTGAGACCATGACACCTCCATCTCCTCTGCGTTCTCCTGAGTGGATACATGTATGACTTGTACCTTTGTTGACTGGAACAACCATGGGGCGTTATGGTGCCACTCCATTTACTCCATCCGGTAAATGTGCAATATGTGCGATAGTCGCATGTAACTTTTATCATGAAAAATACAATACGTACGTTGGTATTAAGTCATCATGTCAGAATCAAACGGTTTTTGTTAAAATCTAAGTCATTCATTGCCTCGTTAGTATTTAAGGAATAAGTTTGGTAGGTTGTTTTAAGAAAATCAAATTGAGATAAAATAAAGATAAAATACCTTTACAGTAACGTCTCAATTTTTGATGACTGCATAGATAGTTGTTATAATACTCTTCCTGAAACAATGATTTGAAAATGTGAGTTCTTGATTTGAGTTGTTTGTGCTAACGAGGAGGTCAAGTATGTCTTAGTTGTCAATGTATAGTTTCTTTATCTTCAGTGCAATGACCGGTAAAACTGAATTAAAGCTAAGGAGGGACTGCAAGGTCTGCTAAGTATGTGTTGTTCATAGAATGAGTGCCGTCTTACATCGGCGTATAAAGATCCGAGTCGAAGCCGAGAATCTCAGTTAACTGAGTTCCGGCGATATAACACAGGTGTGAATTCTATAAACAACTTATGAAACCCAGCATTCAAATTAAACTACTTGGCTTTTATTTTTGAGATAAACAACTCTAAGCAAAAACGGCAAAGAATGCCCAAAGCTGCTATATGAGCCAACCGGGCAGCGAGTAAGTCGTAACGCACGATTAAGGTTTCAAAGGAATTAGGAGGCCATTACTGGGAGCACTGACCTATTTTGAATAAAACGGCACCAAGAATAATGGTAGGGCTTTAGTAGAAGAGTATGGTGAGTTTACTTTAAGAACTAACGGGTGAGGTTTCTTAAGAACTAATTATCATCAATGGCAGGAAATGACGAATTGTTAGGGTTTTTTCGAGGTGGAGGTATTTTTGCAACCTATTGCAATGGGGTAGGTATCATTTTAAAGCGTAATCTTTCAGCTATAGGGGCCCGAGTGTA